>JASANF010018965.1:0-54650 GCA_030248245.1 Trissonchulus sp. WLG1_4 | reverse complement strand
CGACAGGGGGTAAATTTTGATTGAAGAAATATTGTGAGTCACATGTGTGTCATAGAAACAATTTTTTTAGTCCACACAGCAGCTAAATGGTTGTAAAACATGATGCAGTTGTGTTTAGTGTTTACATTCTTCACGACCAAATCTTTCGACGAAAGTGGTTGTTCGTTTTTTTACCCCGGTCTTAGTTTTTTTACCCCATCCGGGGTAAAAAACGAAGCTAATTTTTTAAGCTGGCCGGTAAACGGAGGCTGCAGTGCAGGCTAAATTTTTTTATGCTGTATACAGTCTATAGCACGGCTCCCACATAACTAGATTACTTTTTGGCAATCAGCAGTGCCATGGACAGCTGCCTAAAAACTTAGGTCGAAATTCGTTTTTTTTACCCCGGTCTACTATATATATATATTTTCTGATATATCATGATTAGATTATGTTTAAGATAAATAATATGCTTGCCACGTGCGGGTTGCTCTCCAGACTACATCCAACTCGCAAAGGGTATCAAAGTCAGGGACATTCCGCAAAAATATATATAAAGTTGAGCCGACTTGTTTAGGTGCGCAGCAAATTCGACGCGACCCTGGCTCACCAGATCCTGGAGTGGGTTAAGGAGGTGAGCGGGCAGGACATTAGCACCAGTGGGGACATGGACGACTTCGTGGAGACCCTCAAGGACGGCACCGTGCTCTGCAAGTGCGCACTTCTCCCCAAATTTTATTTTTGCTATGATGCATGATTTCTAGGCCATTACGATGAATTGTATTGTGAATTTATTGTCATTAGTTTTACACCACAAGCCAGTTTTTGAAAGACTAGACGAAATGCCTGACCAAAACGACATTTTTTCCATGTATAACTCCATATATATACAGTTGATGATGTCTAGAGTGGAGCAGGAGCTTAAGCTAAAAAAATGTGCTAAAACCGTTTCGTTTTTATTTTTTTAATTTTTCACTTTTTCAATTCCACTGACCAAAAGAAAATTTATCTCTGTTTCTGTGTCCTAAAAACTATTATGAACGGGGTCACCACAAAATCTGTGTACATGATCAGGGGCGACTAGCAAAATCTTGAAAGTTGGACAATTGTTTTGCAGACTGCTTCTCAACCAAATTTGAATTTTTACGTAAACTGTATGCGATTTGTATGTAGCTGTATATGTTCAAGTGAAGTTTCTTGTTTTATTTTTTAGTTTGGCTAACGCTCTGCAGCCAGACTCCATCAAAAAAATCAACCAGACTAAAATGGCCTTCAAGCAAATGGAGAACATCAATGCGTTTCTGAATTTCGTGGAGAGCGTGGCGGGCGTGTCCAAAAATGAGAGCTTCATGACGGTGGACTTGTACGAGAGCCAGGACCCCAACTCGGTGCTTATTTGCCTCAGTGCCCTGGCCAGAAAGGTCAGCTGTCTTTTCAAGTCGTCGTGTATATATATTTTGATGTCGTCGTTTTCAATTTAGTGTATATATGCTAGATTTCGATTTATAATGATTATAGCCGTGTGTTTGTTTGTTCAGCTGGCCTGGTGGTGAAATCATACATGTATGGGAGGGGGGAGGGAGGGCCGGGAGGCAGGGTTCCGAAAATTTGGGCAAAATGTGGTACAAATGGCATTTTTTGCGATATTTTTTCAAATTTATGCAAAATTTGGGGTATTTTTGTCGATCAGATGGGTCCGCAAAATTTGGCCGGAGAGGCCTCCCAAAATTGTGACCCCGTTACATGAATATATGGGTGAAACTGTTGGTTGTCTATTTGCTGGCTGAATGGATTATACTATTGTAGTATATAAGTGTGTTGTGTCTCGAACCTTATGTTGACTTCTCCCGCATAAGCTATTGAACCCCCCCCGCACAAACTCAAGACGGGTTGACCAGTCAACGAAAAAATTGGCACTACCGATTTAAATCTTTGACAATTTATTTTTGCTGGCACTCCAGTTTGTTATAGTGTATCGGTATAAACCCGTCAGTATTGTAAACTTGTAGTTGGTTCGTTTTTTATGTTTAGGCCGGCAAGTTTGGCAAGCCGACTCTGGGCCCGCGGGAGGCGCAGGGGGAGAAACGAGAGTGGACCGAGGAGCAACTGAATGCGGGCAAGGGGGTGATCGGGCTGCAGATGGGCACCAACAAGGGCGCCTCCCAGGCCGGCATGAATATTGGCAAGAGCAGGCATATTGTCGACTAGCGCCTCAAGAGTATAGCCAGAGCTTTGTAGTGGTTTAATTCGATAGCCTTTTTTGGTCATACTTGTCCCTGATAACCCTAACTCATGCTTGCCTATATCCGTAAGGAATTGTCTGTAAGCCTGTGCAGAAAAACTGTAGTATATAGTTGTTACAATATTGTGGTTCGTTCAATTTTAAAGCGATCTCACTGAATTCTCTGAGTAGAAGAACGGACATACTGATAACTGGTCATATTTGAAGACAACTGTCGTATTGTAACAACAACTACAGTTTTTGCACTGGCTGCGGACCACAAATATCGACAAAAGGATTTTTCGACAATTAGTTAAGATACGGCAGCGAAATAGACTAGAATTGCCTGTCGTGGATTTTTTAGGGATTTAGGGATAAGAAACTGTTTTCTAATTTTTAGTTTGTTTTCCTCGAACTGTGGTTCAAAAGTTGATGAAGTTAATCGCTGAGAGTGCATTGGATTGTAGTAAAACGACCCAAGTTATAAGTTAAAATGACTCGTTTTCTAGTTACAGGCAAGATTTCACATATTGGATCGATTTTGCATGCATATATTTTTCACTTATAGTTCCTTTTTGCGAGTAATATGTGATAGCCAGTGATTCCTTTGCATAAATAAACGTACTTTACTCTATTTCGTGTATTTTGGTAGTTATCTTTGTGAAACGTTCCATATATCATTCCATTATATTTTTGTGGGCTGCCTTGCTCTCTGATGTCTAGAATTTGGGATAAATTTTGTTTTTTTCTGTCCTTGGTTGGTAACAGTTTTCGTTTGTATTTTCGCGTAATTTTTTTACCGCATTGTTTCAAATTTTCGAATAATTTTTTTATGTTTAAACAGATGTTTTTAAAATATTCATGTTATCAAATATATACTCATATTGGTTACTAGTAGTAATATGTTGTTTGTGATCACTTGTAAGTGATTCTGTGCGTTATATATTGTGCCAAAAAAATATATAATGTGCTTGCAGTGACCAAGACTACGGCATAAAACTTATTTTCTCAGCCTGATGGTATGAGATAACCACTTTACAAATTACAATTAATTATGATAAAGCGTTTGCAGATACGCTTGTCAAAATTGCACAATCTCTCAAGTGAGGATAGGGTTCATGTCCAATAGCAGATTTTTGCCGACAAAACATGTTGTTTATTGGCTACCTGGCTTTACAGCCAGCTAATTAGAGCACAGTTTTGTTGGCAATAATCACTGATTGGCTAATCAAACTCTTCTCTGTTTTGCTAGGCGAGTAGATTATTATGTAAGAGTGGGTCACTATGAATTAGCATGTACTTCTGCTACATCAGTATGCATTTTTTTGATGGCAAATTTGTGTTAACTTTTTAGCAGCTGTTCTACAAACTTGAAATGCTGCCTGTTGGAAATTGTTGTGCGAAAAAAGTACTAAGTCTTGCTGAAATGGGCGGAATTTTTTTCAATGAATTTTCGAAAAAAATGTTTTTATTATATATATGTGTTGGTATTAAATATATACTCTTTCCATATTTGTATGAAAAAGAATTTCTAAATAGGTTTCGGTTTTGTTTCATTTTCAGATATTTAGAAAATGTTTTTTCGGTCTTTTTCCATTATAACTGCATATTATTATATTCATGCAGTTTACAAATTTATTCACTCACTATTCTTACTACGCAACTGTTACCTACTAAATGACATTTTTATATATGGTAATTTTTTTGAATATGAACATCATTTTCATAGTATTTGCAACACGGGTGTTCACATATACTTGAATAAATACATAAACGGTGTTAGCGAGTTGTATCATGTGTGTTCATTAAGGTAGATCATTAAGGCCCGGTTCATACTCGTCCTTGTTCCTGTCCCTATCGTTTGGTCTTAGCGATTTTAAGAAAACTGCGTGGCCAAATAAGACTTGGTTGACTTTTCGCATGAATAAAGTTGGGGAAACTTGCAATTAGTTAGCTTAAACGCCCGGGTCAATTCTTCATAGCAGGTGACCAAAATTTGTCCCTGTGTCGTTGAAGACAACCGGGAAGTTTTAAGTCGGTTGTTTGCAAATATCGAATAAATCTGTATCATGATATGGCTCACAGCACTTGACGTAGACTTGTGGCTTATTCCTTAACTGGACAGTCAATGATTTAAAAATCGTGTCTCAAGCGTCATTTTGGACTTTAACGTCAACATTCTCAAGCGCGTTGATTGTACGGCAAAAACGTTAACCATTTTCATTTAAGGTAGCGCTCAGCAACAAAACTCATGTTCGGCGCTAAGCTCTTGCAATAAGTAGCAATACCACTTTAATTGTACATCAAAGAGACTTCAAAAAAACCTATTTACAATACAGTTCAGCACTTTAATGTGAATGTGTCAAATTTTATGACCATGTCGAATTTTCTATTCACACTAATTTTGTTTTTGACCTAGCTCAGCGAAACTTCAACCGATTTTGACAATCTTGGTATCGTTAAAAAGATCTTTCAAAAATCTAGACGTCAAATGTCTTTGATTTTCGATTCCGATTATTGATTTTTCAAAAAATCGATTTTTCCAAAATCAGTTGTGTTTGAGCGGCTACAAAAAGTGCTGAGAGCCAAAAATTTGAAATCGAAAAAATTCGACGTCTGCATTTATATTCTTTCTTTCATTGTGCAAAATTTCAACTTGATCCCAATTGGCAGCAGGGAGCTAGATCAAAAAAAAGTAGTCGACTTCGCTGCGCAAAAATGTGAGGTTTGCCCACACGTTTCACTTTTAAAAAAATTAGACCTTTCCTAGACCTGCATAGTTCCGTTGAAAAAGTTACCAAAAGCCATACTCAATTTTTTAGGAAATTAAATCAAAAATTTTACATTTTCGAAGATTTATCAGCTTTTTAGGTTTTTCGTTTTTTATTTGCTATTTTCCCGGCTAAATAACTCAGCAAAGCTTTAACGTATTCTTATGTTTAATACATCATTTTAAAGCTAAGAAACCGCGTATTTCAGTGATATGAGTAATCAGTTTATATTAAAACAAAAATTTTTATGCTGCCGCTACAAAATCGTCCAAAAAATATTAAAAAAAAATTTTATCGCAATATGCACATCAAATGAAAGCTCTTTTCATTCTGAACAACTTTCCTTCAAGACATTATGGTCAAAAATGTCGCTGAAAAAAATTAAACGCCAAAGTTGGTTCCCCTGAGCGCCACCTTAAGTTAAAGTAAGGCCATGGCTTCAATTTAAGTTAAAGTAAGCCGAAAATAAATGACTTTTAGATAGCTTTTTTTAAAATAACTTCAATTAAAGTTAAAACAAGTCTAGTGCGTCTAGTTTAGACTAGTTGGACTAGATCTACAACGTGAGGTCATGCAGTGTTTAACGATAAAATTTATTTTGAAAAAATTTCAAAATTCAAATTTAAATTAAAGTTGACTTGCATTGCGATTTGATCGCATATGGGGGGTGATTTTAGACAGTCATCAAAAGGAAAAATTTCAGGAGCCATAACTTTTCTTAGGGTTGTGGCATCGATGTGAAACTTTTTTCAAATGCTAGCGTTTGTCAAGAGCTATCGATTGATATGTCACACGATGACGTAAAAACCAACCATTGATTGGTATTAAATAATAGTTAAACGCTGATTTAACGTGGCGTCCGTCAACTTCAAGTAAGGTGTCATTCGAAAGCGCCTGAAGTTCTGAGCAGAATGCCGTTAATTTCATGTTTCTACGTCAACGTTGAAGCAAGTTATAACGATTTCAATTTTGTCGAACTTTTGGTCAATAGGCATATGGTGTGAGTAGTCGCGGAGGAATTTTTTCGAACAAAATGTTTTCTAAAAAGAACTTTAGGCTATAACTTTTTCCAGGGACCACGTAAAAGGTTCTAGTTTTCACTGTTATATAGAGCAGACGATAGGCTTTTATGTGATACCAAAAAAGCTATATGTTAACGCTGACTTATATACTGAAAAACGCAAAATAACATTTTAGAATAATATTTCATATTTTGACCCATATTGCCGGCTCCATGGTCACTGATACAGTAAAAACTGTTGTGTGTAAGGATCACAGTTATATGGTTGACTTCATGGAAACATTTTTTTGTCATATCAGTAGCAACACGGACGTTGCGTAACATTTTTGAAAAATACTCCGTTTACGTAAAAACTTTTTACGCCATAACTTTTTTTAGGTAGATGTTAAAAAGTTCTAGTTTTCGGCATCGGATAGGATATAAGAACAGCTTTCGTAGGATAGTTTTAAAACTTACTAATTGATTGTTGATTGTTACACAGACTCCAACGACTTGCAGTAAAGTGATAGATAAGGAATGGGTTTGAACTTCAAGTTGAAACTTGCACAATGTGAGGCATAAAACTAGAACCAAATTTTTGCATCGTGTATATGAAAATTTTTTACAGGTGAACTTTGCAAAAATGTGCTGTTTTGGGCTATTCGCGACTTCGTGAGCTTGCCTGTGGCAATTTTCGTCACCACCTGAAGTTTGAACTAGTTGGACTTTATTACGGTGTACTACGCATATGTACCTATGTATACCTGCACGACATAATATCGGCTGAATTACCTTGACAGATAACCCAGTTTACTAGCTAGGTATCATTGTCAGCTGTGCTCTATGAATCACCATAGCTAACAATACTAAAACTTGTAATGTGGGCGCTTTGCTGACTAAAGTCTAAATTTCAAAATAAAAATTAGAAAAAACAGCTTCTCATGCTTCGTGAATATAAGATTTGATCCGGTGAATAAAATTCGCGACAGGAAAAGCGCCAGCTTACTCGGTCGCACTTTTCTGTAAAGGAAAATATGGGCAATCTTCTGTATGGACAATCGGGCAAACATATGAACGTTTACAAGACTTTGCAAATGTTAGCCGTATGTCCGTTGGCCCATACTAAAGTGTGAATCGACTAGCCTGTAGTCCAATACCCAACCAGACTTAAAACTTTAGTTTAGATTCTGATAAATTAGTACTCTGCTACTAGAAATCGGCCCGGGCCGGTGGCGGGCCGACTGGGCCGGGGCCGACCACGCGACAGCAGGCCGACCGGGCCGCCGGGTGGAGCTTCAGCCTCGAAATAATCAAGTGAAGTAATACATACATACATAATGGACGTCGCAAACAAAGCCCCGTAGAGCACCACGGCAACTAGCGAGCGAGCATTGTCTTTAATTTTTGTTCCTTCTAGAGAAGGAACTATTGTTTTGAGACCAACTGCGCAGTGTGAAAGTAGCAGCCACATGCTGTTATGCGCATATGATTAACACGTAAAGTCAGTATGGGAGCTGACTGCTCTTTTTTTGAAAACAACGTTTTTCACAGTTTTAAATGAAACAATTATAAAGAACACTTTTTCAGAGGTCTTAATTTGTAATTTTGATTGAGTTTTGTTATTTAAAAATTTTTTGCGCATGCTAATGTTTCAGACAAAATACACATGCAATTCACGTGACTGTCTAGACAATTGTCCGTTTACTAGTTTCAGACTTCTATTTTCATAATAAAATGTGGCATAACCTCTAGTACTTCTGTTAGCCAAAAGCAAAGTTAATGTAATTTTATTTTTATTAAAAAATATAAATATTTATTGCGCTCTCATTATCAGCCATGGTTTTTTCCACAGCAGTAGCATTTAAACATCAATAGTAATCGAAGAAGCGTCGCCGAGTGGTCAAAGGCGCTACTTCAAGATAGGTAGTGTATTATTACTGCAAGGGGTCGAACCCCACAGTTGTGTTTGTCCAAAAAAAGTTGGTACTGCTGTCTCAGAATTATTTTTGAACTAAAATTTTTGTCATTAACGTGTCCTGAGTGCTGAAATCAAAAATAGAAACGTAAAAGTAGCAAAATTAAACTGACAAATATGGATTTTGCACTCAACAAAGGAACCTTGCCCCTTTGGGGGCCTGCTTGCTTAATATGTATGCATTAAAAGCAAGTGCTGCTGTGAGCGGGAACTAAAACTAACGGCGGCTGGACTACACTAAACTCAGGCTTAAAATTATAAATTTGACTCAACTGCGCTGCACCTGCAGCTGCAACAATCTGGAGAGTGGAGATGGTGCCGTTGAAGCTTTTTGTAAACGCCTAAACTGAAACTTAAGTTTATTGATTTATTTAGTCGGTCACTCTACCCCATATGCAGTTAAAGTACACGTTTTTTACAAGTATCAGTTTTTTAGCTTTCAGCGACCGGGTTGCACTCTGTGTAAGTCGCACAAATGCACAGGATTTTTAACCCCCCCCCCTTACCAGTGCGCGCGGCTATTTCTACCAACCCCCCCCCCACTTTGTCATTTAAGGCGACGGAGGGCATGCAAAACATTTCCTAATCAAACCAAGGCCCCCTCCTTCCCTACGTATGGCTCTGACAACTAATACCCCTACCCATCTACCAAGATCGCGCAATAGGATCGCGCAAGGGCCGCGCAGGCACCGCGCAAGCTATCTTGCGCGAGGCCATCCAACTACCCCCACCCATCTACCAAGATCGCGCAATAGGATCGCGCAAGGGCCGCGCAGGCATCGCGCAAGCTATCTTGCGCGAGGCCATCCAACTACCGCCATCCATCTACCAAGATCGCTCAATAGGATCGCGCAAGGGCCGCGCAGGCATCGCGCAAGCTATCTTGCGCGAGGCCATCCAACTACCCCCACCCATCTACCAAGATCGCGCAATAGGATCGCGCAAGGGCCGCGCAGGCATCGCGCAAGCTATCTTGCGCGAGGCCATCCAACTACCCCCACCCATCTACCAAGATCGCGCAATAGGATCGCGCAAGGGCCGCGCAGGCATCGCGCAAGCTATCTTGCGCGAGGCCATCCAACTACCGACACCCATCTACCAAGATCGCGCAATAGGATCGCGCAAGGGCCGCGCAGGCACCGCGCAAGCTATCTTGCGCGAGGCCATCCAACTACCCCCACCCATCTACCAAGATCGCGCAATAGGATCGCGCAAGGGCCACGCAGGCATCGCGCAAGCTATCTTGCGCGAGGCCATCCAACTACCCCCACCCATCTACCAAGATCGCGCAATAGGATCGCGCAGGCATCGCGCAAGCTATCTTGCGCGAGGCCATCCAACTACCCCCACCCATCTACCAAGATCGCGCAATAGGATCGCGCAAGGGCCGCGCAGCCATCGCGCAAGCTATCTTGCGCGAGGCCATCCAACTACACCCACTCATCTACCAAGATCGCGCAAGGGCCGCGCAGGCATCGCGCAAACCCATCCAACTACCCCCACCCATCTACCAAGATCGCGCAAGGGCCGCGCAGGCATCGCGCAAGCTATCGTGCGCGAAGTTTCAAATCTTAAGAAACAAAATACAACGGTTCTGGGTGGATTCGAACCACCAACCTTCAGCCCGAAAGACCGAAGCACTGCCACTGTGCCACAGAATCCTGATGACATCAAGCGTTAATTTCGCTTGATAAAGTTTCGTGTCGTCTTGCAGTAAACGTGCACGTGCAGTACAGTATAGTACAGTTTGTCTTGGTAGTTTTAGACTGATTCTAAGTATACTCTTGCCCTAAAAAAGTCAAACAAGCAAAACAGAATAGGAAACAAGTTGTGCCGTCATTATACTAATTTTGATTCTTGCAACCTCTTGCAATTTTGCAGTATATAAGCAAATAAGTATTTTCTGTTCTACACGTTTCGTTGACCTGAATTTGCACAAAACATCACATTACTGCTTACTTCTAGTAATGTAGTTTTGATTATTTCAAGCGCTAAACACTAACGGTAGAATGCATCAAGGCAGTCTTAGCTCAGTCATGCTAAACGCAGTATAAGGACAATATTCTAACCTATGAAATAACTCCTGAATTTTTCGTTACGATGTTTTAAACTGAAATGAAAATGCCTTAGACTGGTATAACTTTAGACTGCCTTTATGCATTCCACACCAAAAACCAAGTTATTACCTTGCGCGAAGATGCAAAATACATATACATAGGTAGTAATAACAAAATAGAATGGTTCTGGGTGGGTTCGAACCACCTACCTCCAGCTCACAGAGCCGACGCACTGCCACTGTGCCACAGAACCATGATAACAGCAAACGTTAATTCCCGTTGATAATGTTTGGGTCGTCAAGCAGTGCAATTACAAAGTTTCTTGTTGTAAACATAATTGGAAACAAGTTTTGCAGTCCTTCGGTATTCTAATTTTGATACTGGCAGTCTCAAGTCAATTTTTCAGTATATAAGTAAATAAGCATTTTCTATGCTGCAGGTTTTGTTATCTGGAGTTTGCATAAAACATCACAGACTGCTTACTTGTAGCAACGTAGTTTCAATTATTTGCAAGCGCTAAAAATCAACGGTGGAATGCTTAAAGGCAGTTTTAGCAGTCATGCTAAACGCAGTCTAACAGCAATATTCTAACCTATGACATACGTGCGGAGTTTTTCGCTACGATGTTCTAACTTACGACTGCCTTTATGGCATTCCACCCCAAAAGTTACTAAAAGCCAGCCACACCAAAATCACAAGTCAATGTCAGTGAATAACTATAGATTTTTCTGCACAGTTGAGCTAAGAAAGCAGCCAAATTTGGTGACCTCGTCTCGGTACGTCAGGATCGATCACACTTGGAGAGGTACAACATATATCTGGTCAGCCCGTAGAATAAAGATGTTAAAGGTCGATTAATACTTACAGCCGTATGTCCATTCAAGGGGAAGGGGCTGGGCTACCCGTATAAGTGAAAATTTTACGTTCTCCGATTGGCTTCAAATTTGCACACAATGTAGCCCCAATGAAGGAGCATCGCAGATGTAACAAACTGGAACCAATGCTTTTGCCAATTATTTACTAGGGGCTCTTAAAATATTAATTTTAGGTGTAAATCATAGGCGCAAAAAAGCGTTTTTTGTGGTTGCAAGTTTCCCTTTACTCGAAATTGTTGTTAATACTGACGAAGCTGATTTTTACATAATTCGATAGCCTAATAGCATATCTCAACCTCCATAAAACATTTTTAAAATTTTTACTCATGGCATGAGCAGTGACGCCACACTTAAAGTCATTCAATTTTGGCGGACTCAAACAAACGCTATTTTTTGACATTTTGCCTTTGATTCTGCCTTTGATGTGGGCTAGTACTGTGCCATGTTTCAGCTTGATTGGCTCGGTATGGTTTGGGCTAGAACTGTCCAACTAAGGGCTACTTTGGGGCTTTTTTGCTCACTTTTGCTGAAATGTATAAATACACTGAGTACTGACAAACGCACTGAACCAAAACTGCACCTTCAAGTGTTGTTGTTATCTGACGTCGAAGTGCCTTGGGGGAGTAACATATGTGAAAATATGCAACATTGGAGAACTTTGACTTTTGACTTGTGTAGCCGCCCCATAAGCCGGCAAAACTATGAAATATTCACACCACAAGCAAATCTTATGCCTTTTTAGTGGCGTGATAATTTGTATTTTGGTCGGCTAAACAGACATATATGCGGCTGCAAGTATGAAATAAGCCTAATGCTACAATGCCACAGGTGCGTTTCCATCGATGCACTTGACACTGTTTCAGTTGTGAATGTCAAGCCATAAAGTACAATGTTACAAGAGATTAAATATTGCTCAAATATTTCACATGTAGGTACATATGTAGGTAGGATCACTTCATTTTGACATTTTGTATTGTTGCGTATATCAATCTGTACTACCATCAAATTTTCTTATGCATCTTTTGAATGGAGTTTGTGACTAGAATTTGGTACAAACAAGCCCAATCTGCGGCAAAACCTTCAGTAAGTATTAAGCATTACTTTCAAGTAAGCTGACCAGTGGGTCAGCTAAAACCTGTTGTGCAGCAAATAATTATTTTACTCTAAATTGTGCAAAAGAGTGATACAGTAGTGTTTTTTCAGTAAGTTGTGTATGCAAAAGGGTGAAAGCATTTTTATCTTCCAACAAATTGCGTAAAAACAAACTCAAAGTCTCTCAAAGATAATAATTTGTATATTATAAAAACATCCTAATGCTAAAGTCAAGAACTGTGTCTGTTATTGAATGAGATTCTGAACTCAGTTGCTAGTGTCTCGCGCTGATCCACACCAATAATAAATGCTCCAACTTTGACCTGGATGTAGTCAGTTTCTGAAAAGGCATCAACCAAACATACACTAAATCTGTTAATAATGCATCTGCACTCTGCATCGCTGATCATGGATGAAATATTACAATATACGAAGTCTTTACTGTATATACAGATTCACGTAAGTTTTATTGGCATGGGTTAATCGCCTAGGTAAATACAATATTCTTACAGTTTGACAGACTCAGCGTGATCTCTGTCGTATCACAGACACTGTAGGTACTATCAGCAATGTGACACACGCGCGCTACGTGACACACATGCACTAAATAAACGCACACTAAAACTTTTCACTGCTCACTGTGTAATTTTTGCACTACGCAATGATGTGGCGCACGCACAATTGCTCTAAAATGCAAAGTAAACTAACACACAGACTTACATTGCACTACAAGCCCTGTGTATTCCGCCAGAAATCAAAATTAGAGACCTGTTGTGCTGTGGCACAACAGGAACTAGTATCATGTCAAGTATTCACGTTCTTATATTAATAATGCGAATTTAGCTCATTAATGAGGAAGCGGCTGTGGCTCGGTTGGTAGAGCATTTGCTTCAGGTGCGATATGTCGGCGGTACAAATCCGCCCAGCCGCTGGCGTTTTTATTTTTCCGCGTGAAATCGTGATCTTGAAATTGTTCAAAATTGTACCAGCTGTCTAGTAAACGGATGCATAAGCCCGTAGGTACGTATTGCAGCACCACTGCTGCATTGTAATTATGTCTAGGTACGTAATACGTATGCAACAGAAGACCGCACGATACAAACGTAAACAAAGCAACGTGTAAACAAATTAGGTACATGCCAGAATGTCTAGCTTGGCAACTACAATATGGAAAACGGCCCGCAGATTTCATTGCGCGCGCCTTTGCGCGATCTTGCGCGTCGCGCAATGGAAATCTGCGCGACTCTGTGCAACTTACACAGAGCTCGAACCCAGCGACCGACGTTTAACATCAATTTTTTACAGTTGAAACTGCATTTGAAACACAAATTAATTTGGGAACTTCATAGGACCTAGTTGACCGCCGCTGTCACACTGAACTGTGAACGTGAGATAGAAATTCATGCTATTCATTCATTCATTCCACAGCAAGACTGCGGTCACATTTCCATGTATCACGATTTTTACTAGGCCCCGAAGATAGAGATAGCGGCTAGCTTGTATTTCACCCCTCGTTACCTTGACAGACTAGTTTTGCACCTTTATATACCTCCCTCACATAAAATTAGCGGCAAGACTTTATTTTCACCCCTCTTTATCCTGATAGACTATCTTTGAATCTTTACACACCTCAGAAAGAGTTAGCGGCACCTTCATTTACACCCCTTGAGATCTAGACAGGCGTGGGGGCATCCTCACCCCCCCCCCAGATAGGTGCTTCTCCCCTCCCCCCGCCCTGCTGCTGACTCCAAAGGGCCTTTGTACGCCTGTCGTACGTGTGATAAAGTACTTATAAAAAACATGTCTAATACATCGATAGGTACTCTTGGTTACTTTAAAATTCAACGAATCACCCGGCGACCCGACCGAGGCTGGCTACTTGGCTACTAACCTGTCAAGCCCGCGCTGTCAATCGGCTATTAGCGCTATAGCCGCGTTTTGACTAGGAATAGTCGGTATAGGCGGGCTATAGCTCGGCTATAGCCATTTCACAGAATTGATGAGCCCGCGCTGTCAATCGGCTATTAGCGCTATAGCCGTGTTTTGACTAGGAATAGCCGGTATAGCCGGGCTATAGCTTGGCTATAGCCATTTCACAGAATTGATGAGCCCGCGCTGGCAATCGGCTATTAGCGCTATAGCCGCGTTTTGACTAGGAATAGCCGTTATAGCCGCGCTATAGCTCGGCTATAGCCATTTCACAGAATTGATGAGCCCGCGCTGTCAATCGGCTATTATCGCTATAGCAGTGTTTTGACTAGGCATAGGCGGTATAGCCCGGCTATCCGCTATAGCTCGGCTATAGCCATTTCACAGAATTGATGAGCCCGCGCTGGCAATCGGCTATTAGCGCTATAGCCGCGTTTTGACTAGGAATAGCCGATATAGCCGCGCTATAGCTCGGCTATAGCCATTTCACAGAATTGATGAGCCCGCGCTGTCAATCGGCTATTATCGCTATAGCAGTGTTTTGACTAGGAATAGCCGGTATAGCCCGGCTATAGCCATTTCACAGAATTGATGAGCCCGCGCTGTCAATCGGCTATTAGCGCTATAGCCGTGTTTTGACTAGTAATAGCCGTTAATGACCGGCTATAGCTCGGCTATTGCCGGCTTAGAACGGTTTTCCAGCATGAAAGCTACAGATTGAAAAAAATTGTGTGGCCTGGTGAGAATCGAACTGCCAATCAATCGGTTACCAGTTCAACTGCCTTCCTATTCAGCTACAGGCCACCTGAAAGCCTGTCAATAAACTATCTATCCTAAGTAGATCAATATTACACAGTTCAGTGTCATGCTAACAGAGTTACAGGTGACGTCAGAACATGGTCACTATGTGTAAAACAACAATTATTTTTTGCCACGGGGTGTCCCCCCTTTTTCTATAATTCAATTATTGCTCAATATACCTACATTTTTACTGTGCCCCATTGGAGCAAATTTTCGTCGTTCGTTCAAAACCTGCAGTTATTGCCAATATTCTAGATGACTTGGTGGCTTAGCGACACAGTGTACGCTTGATAACCATAAGATTGGTGGTTCGATTTCACTACAAAGTCATCTTCATTTTGTATTTTTCATTTTTCGTTTTGGACGTTGGCAAAATCGCCAATGCTGGCAGCAGCTATAGCCGGCTATTTCTGACCAAACAGTGTATTTGTAACGGCTATTGGCGGCTATAGCCGAATCGCCACTTCTAGGGGGTCTCTACTTGATTTCAAAAATAGCCATAGTCTGGCTATAGCCACGTTTCTTCAGTTAAAACTTGGCCATTTGAAAATCGCCAAAATAGCCGCGGCGAGCTATATCTGTGGCGAATCAGCACAAGTGGAAAAATAGCCACTGCTGGCAGCAGCTATAGCCGGCTATTTCAGACAAAACACTGTATTTGAAACGGCTATTGGCGACTATGGCCGAATCGCCACTTCTGGGGGTTCCCTACTTGATTTCAAAAATAGCCATAGGCTGGCTATAGCCACGTTTCTTCAGTCAAAACTTGGCCAATTGAAAATTGCCAAAATAGCCACGGCGAGCTATAGCCGCGGCGAAACAGTCTAATTGGCAATATGTGCTAAAAATCGCCACAGCTATTGCCGGCTATTTTAGACAAATCCGTGAATAATAATTGGCTATAGCCGAATCGCCGTTTCTTCGAGGCATCTAAAAAACCGTGATACATGGAAAACTTACCAAGACTGCGGGAGTGTAATGTCTTAATGTGGATTTCACAAAAGTTGTTTTACTAAACCATGGTTTGCGTACGTTTTTATATGATTTGCACGGGGAGCAAGTCGGTTCCTTCACGCAGCATCTTGGCTTTGCAGGTCTTGTGAAATGCAAACCCATTATGCAGGTCTCCCTGTCAAGTTGGGGGTTCTTTGATCTGTGAATTCTTGTCATGGTTCATGTGCTTATCACTTAAATATAACCTCTTTTGCATATTTGTTGTCCTGATAAATGTTTATTTCAACGCCCTTAACTTCCCGTGCAAAATTCTTTACCATCCTCTCAACTATTCAAGACTCTGTTGAAATAATGCCAACACTCTATGTGATGTAAAACACAGCTGACAGCAAATAGGCGTATCTGTATTCTTCCTGTTAATATTCTTCAATAGTTGACTATACTCCTCAACTCACTAAATTTTGCTCTTATAAATCTACCAGATACCGACACAGGTAAGTACCCGGCAATCCAGCGATCTGAGGATGAACGTAGTGGCACCAAATAGCAGATACCCACCAATAGACCAGGTAAGTTTACATGCCTTACCGCGCCCTATGCTTTCTTATGTTTAAAATAGTCCGATGCTCGGATTAAATGTTGCCGTGTTATGTTTTCTATATACTAACCAATTGTAAATTATACTATAACGCCCTACCGATAAGACCACATATATTCTCCCACTGTCGGACCCATGTGAACCAATCATATCTTCCAAAGGCCATGGAGGCCAGCTTTAATAAATAAACATTAGTCAATGTATGCTTTTTAAATGTTTGGAACTAATACTCTCTCTACTGCCATTGTTTTTTCACATACTGTCACTATTCTTTCCACAGAGGACCTTCAACGAGCTGATGGCCGACAATAGATTCTTTCACTTTGCTAAAAACAGAAAAAATGAGTACGCAAACCAAATTCAAACCCCACTTTTTTTTAGCGTTATTCTCTAATGACATACGTATGATGTCCCAACAGAGACCGACATACATGTAACAGCACCAAAATTTTGGGTACCCCTCCCCCCCCCCTTGGTGGGACCCCCCTCCCCTGTGTCAGCTCATTTTGACCCCCCCCCTCCCAAAAATGACGCAATTTTTACCATTTTTGACAAAAAAACACCGATTTTGACAATGTTTGGCGAAAATTTTTGTAAAAATCGCTTAAATTTCACAAAAAAATGCCGATTTTTTTAAATTTTGGCCAAAATTTTACTCCCGCCGGGACCCTCCCCCCTCTTTTTCCCCTGGCGGGACCCCCCCTCCCTCCCCTGGGACCGAATTTTGGGGGGGGGTCTTCCCCCCCCATCCCCCCCCAACTGACCGAAAAATTCCACCCCGTTTGTAATCGCGCAGTGGAATGCATGTGGAATCAGTCGGAAAGGCCAGGAACTAAATATTACTTTGCAAAAGTATGGCATACACGTACTCGCGATCCAAGAAACATGGCTAACCCCTAATATTAAGCGTCCAAATTTCTCAGGCTACAATGTTATACGCCTTGACAGACAGAACAGCCGCAGAGGTGGTGGTCTAATAACTCTGATATCAAACAACCTAAACTACCGAATAATGTATGCGTGAGCGGAAACCAGTGGTACCGAGCGCATAACCATTGAACTACACTCAGGCAAGCAAATCCTTGAAATCAGTAACATTTATAACCCCCCAACTGCAAAATTGGCCCTCCCTGCTAAGCCCAAAAAAGGCACTCAGCAAATCTTACTTGGTGACTTCAACAGACAGCACCCTAACTGACACTATGAAAAGGCGATATATATATATATATATATATATATATATATATATATATATATATATATATATATATATATATATATATATATATATATATATATATATATATATATATATATATATATATATATATATATATATATACATTTTATACACAAGTGACAACACGGAAGCACAAATGAACCGACACTGACTGAACAGAACTTGAAAATTTTTTAAAAAAAGTAAAAACAAAAAGTCTTCAATACGCCACGTTGTATTTCCAATCTTCTGCATTCTGCTCACGTCATTTGGATTTAAACCGGCAAAATATTTTTTAACGACGACGACTGTGAGTGTATCTATCTATCGTATCCGTTGATAGGCTAACGGCAACAATTTTTTCGGACAGTTATCTACACAATAATGTAATTCGATATTGTCAAGTTCAGATAATATCTTCTTTCAGCCTTTCGATTCCGATGGTCGATTTCCAATCATATCCTTGGGTAAATGTTCGATCTGACTGCTCATGCGATCACTAGTTCCCCCAAATTTCGGCCAATCAGAGGATGGTCTCCAAGGTCACGTGATCTGGCACCAACTTCCGATGCATCAGGGCACACATGGCCGCAGCCTGTTCAGCGTAGCGTTTGTTGCGTTCCCTGAAATGAAAACAATACAGTGATGCTAATTGCTAAGCAGTTGGTGTTTGTTATGCATCACGTTAGGGAAACGTACGCCAGCTATTAGGGGTCTATTCATACTGTACAGTCGTCTGGCATTTTATAGTACAAATTTTAACGGTTTATCGCCCACCTGAACGGGGGCACCGAAGTCAGGATGAACCGCAAATTCTAGACCAAAAACAAGTTTTTATACGCAATTAAAGCTTCATTGATACTGTCTACACGAGCCAAAAAGACAAACCACAATACTGAGACATCGATACAATGAAGTCGCTAAAACATTGTTTCAAAAACAATTTTCGCCCCTCCCCGCTAGACGTATGCCGGGTCGTCACTAGCGGACTCAGGTGGGGGGATCTGTCATGTCTCGGCTCTTTCCTAATGCAGCGGTATGTCTGTATCCTAAGACAAGGACTGTCTAAAATCACATGGAAGCAAGCATGTTACATGGGATGTGTTCAAAATGTGCTCTGGTGTGAAATGGGCTTTACCAAAGTGTGGAGGCATACTGCTGGCTGTCCCACGTCATCACGCTGCGGAACCATTTGTCTCCGCTGCGTTGATGCTAAAAAATAAATAAACAACAACTGAAACGTTAGCAAAAAATGTGCACAAATTACAGCAAACACCAAACGAAGGCTACTTAGTTACATTCAAGCATGAAAGCCCAATTTCAGTTGCCAAATCAAATATTAGTTGATACTGGAATTTAACATAATTAGGCCAAAAAATCACAACACTATTGTCACTGAATATAACAATCCACAATGCCAATAACAATACACCAGACCTTGACTAAATCCATGCCAAATTATACTGTTATAGTAACAATGTTTACAAGACAACAAAATAATCTCATAGCAAATTTACCGTATTAAATTGTGGCTGAGAAAGACCTCGTTTCACGGAATATTCATAGACACACATTTTTGGTGATCTTCCCTGCCACTGTTTCCTAAAAAGTGCCATTGTATTCCAGAAGTTGGGTCCGAAATTCTAGTATTAAAATCGTCTCAACTTTAGACACTACACCCTTATTTATTCGGTAGTGTTTGTTCAATGAATAAATACGGTACCTTTAGCAGCTAGCTACAGTATTCGCTTTTAACTCCAAAGCTATTCTAAACACAATTTTCTATAATTGTCTCCTTTTGAGGCAACTTTACCCAGCCTTTTAAACCAAGATAATTTTATTAGTATGAAATAATTTAGCTTTGATATTCTCCATCCCCAAAACGTACGAAATAAATTTGCTAGGTAACTGTATGACGGAGGGAGGAAGGGAAATTGCGTCATCGGACTCTGTTTGCTGCTCCCTGAGACGCAACTGCGCATGAGCGGCACGATCTCTTCGCTTGCTCACAATCTCCTCATAGACATTTTTGATGCCATAAATTTCGCTGAAACACACAAAATCAAGTCATAGCCACTGACTTTTCGTTCGTCATTTCAACCGTTTGATCGTAAACAACAATTTCGTCACAAGCTGCAAAAAAATATACCTTAATCTTAAGTATATATTATAATAGTAATATCATGAAACAAACTTGCTAAAATTCACGTTTCCATCAACTAAATTAACAACCGCCGACATAAATGCAATAAATGAAAGGAATAATTAATCCTAGCTCTCGCTCAACGCATACCACATTTCGGCCAATTGCGATGCCTTGACCAACTGTTGTCCGCACAGACTCGTGTTCTGTTCCTCCCCCAGCATGGACAAAAGGACATATTTAGCGTTCTGGGGCCACGAGTCGTATTCCACGGCCTACAATAACAAAGCAAGGCTCAGTTCAGACTTTGCAGCCCTGTGTTCATTCAGAGAAAAGATATGCTTTCTTTACGACCATCTAATGATCTATCTTTATGATCATTTATTCAATGACCAAAACATTATGCCACCATGGACACGAATACCTACTTTATATGGTGAAGCGGGAACGGGTGGAGAGGTGGAGAGGAGACCCATTTCCTCGAGGGTTGGGAAAACACGAGCAAAGTGGACAAGCTAGCACGTTTTTGACAATTTAGCAAACCTTGGGGTAATTTTGGTCGATAAGGGAAGGACGGTACCCCAAAATTCGGCCAAGAGGGTCCCCAAACATTAACCCTATCACATCTACACGGTGTATTGTACGGGTTTTTCTGTAATTTTGCTGGTAGAACGGACACCCAGGGCGAATGGGGACAAAGCTTGCAGTTAATCAGTTATATGGACAAGTAGTAAACGAGCTTCATAAACAAATGAATGTCCATGCGCAATATCCATACGTATGTCAAATATCGTCTGATGACGTCATCAATGGGTTGGAGTGCGTCATCTGCGAATATGGAGGCATTGTGGAGGGCAGCACGTGCCAGCATCACACTCGAGCAACCCGTGCGGCGGCCGAAAGCAGCAATGTCCTCGTGACACGATATCTCACCCGAACCGCCGCTAAAAAATTATATAAAAAAAAGAACTCTTAAGAAAAGAACATACTCTCAAAAAGTATAATTAATCGGATTGTTACGTCAATTATTTTAGCATTCGTTTTAAAAAAAGTGAAAATTGAAAAAATGAAAGAAAATTAAATAGTTCACTTCATATTGGTTAGTCGCGTATGGCACAAAAACCCTTATCGTGCATTAATACCATCCTTTTATACCCGCTCAATCTTTGTGCGTCAAGCCCGGTACATGCGAATTGTCCTTAAGAATATAGGGACAGGGACAAGGACAATGTCCGGTCAGTTACTGTGAAGCATTGACAGAATTGTTCCATCTAGTACACGAAAAACTGAATATTAAGCCCGACTTTAAAAAAAAATTGCAAAAAAGTCAATTGGCCACGTAGGTTTCTTGCAACTGCTTCGCAAGGACAAAACGATAGGGACGAGCATGAACCGGGCTTAAAAGTAGTTTTAAGCCGGCGACACTGGCCTGCAGTCGATTCATGCTCACAGCCGTATATCCGTTAATACAGCAAAATTACGAGTCACGCAATCATTTCGTAATCTTGCCAGCTGAATGGACATATACGGCTGTAAGTATCAATCCGACACGACAAGTATGAAGCAGGCTGTATTGCTCACTTGGCAATGACAGGTATTGAGGCTGCGCGAGCAATTTCCCGGACTATGTCATTTTTGTTGGGATGGTGGGGCCGATCCGCCTTGGTCCGTCCGTGCACTGCGAACGCCTTGATCCCCGTTTTCTCCAACATACGCGTGAATTCCAGAGTCTCTTCCAACTACAAACTTTGCAAAATTTTGTAAATAACAACTGTCCTGAGACTCAACTTCAGACTGATACTAGTAAATTCGGTTAATTACATGACAATCCATTTGTTTACATGCTGGTTCATACGTTTGCTTGGGGACAGACGGACAAACACAAGAACAAAATTTGGCTAGCCGCCTTGGACAACTGGCAGAATAATTGACTTTCTGATTTTTAAAATACGCTAAAACAAATTTTCATCAGTAAATTTTTTCTGAGAAGAAAGAAGGAACACTAACTTCACGTTAAACACAAATCACACCAGAATCACGACGTAACTATATAAAATCACCGTTGGAAGGAGTCGGATTTTACAAGTGACCGGAATAGACACAGCAGACACTAAGCTCGTCAATATCTGAAAGAATAATAACATCATCATAAAATAACACAACTTGAAACAATTAATTCAAACTGCTCAAGGTTGCCTCATATACTTGCCCGTCAGATTGTCGCGTTTGTCCAGTGTCCACACGAAAAGAACAAGTCAATCAACTTCAATACAACTGTTGATCCTTCACCACAGACTGAGCGCCATAACTGAAGCTTGATAGTTAACTGTTACTTTTGGCTATCGACCACCAGCTTGCTTCGCTTCACTTCACTAAGACACCTCTGTATCCTCGTCAATTAACAACTTCTGTGAATCATTACTCCAAAAGGTTTAGCATACTGTGCAATGGCACAATCGTTATTGCTCTGAAATAGAGTTCGCAACGGGTCGAAATGTTTCGACTCGACCCGACCCGAGATAGCTTCCAACCCGACCCAACCCGTACCAACCCGACTTCTCGTCAAGCTACTATACAAACGTTCAAACCCTAAATTTTCTTGTCAATTTTTTGTTATTTGTTTTCGTGATATGTAGGTGATGCGTTCCGCGAATCTTCAGTCTGGCAGTCATTCTGCCCGAAGTTCAAAATGGTCAAAATGACAAAATTTAACGTCAAAATCTAGGATTTATACCCAAAAGTTTTGACCCGAACTGACCCGCTCAGCCCGCGGGTCGGGAATTCTCAACCCGACCCGAGCAGGCCCAACCCGACCCGACCCGATTGCGAACTCTACTCTGAAACTCAGAACATCAAGCTTTGAAGCCAAAGCCAACCTCTTTGGCCAAATCGGGTGTGGACAACAACGCTGCACCCATGCCGCCCTAAAACAAAAAATATTCAGTTATGCAGATTTTACAGGTCGTTACGCAAAACTTTTGTACTTTTTTACAGAGACTTGAATGTATATCCCAAATGTTTCATTCGCTTGCTCTCAAAACCCCCTTGCTCATGGGAGTTTTTATTAACCAGACCGTTCTGACACAGTTTTCGTGTGCTTAAGAACCAAATATATTTTCAGACAAATTTTAACACATGACTCTATTGCAAAAACAGCTTTAATCTCTGCACAAAACATGCCCAGTCACGTAAGAACACAATACACGTGGTGTCTTGCAAAAACGTCAATCATAAAAATAGCAAGTAGATCAGGCAACCAATCAGGACTCAGCAATATTTCATATTTGGTTACACATGAGCAGACAGTGGAAACACCAACTAGCACACAGTTGACCGAACCTGTATGGAGAAAGCTTTTGGGCAACCCATATTCACGTCAATGGCAGAGACATCGCCCTCCCTGGAACAAATAAACACTGAGCAAAAATTAAAATAAGTTCGCGCAAGTAAAGTATTATTAACGCCAAAGCGTCTACACCGGTCTACAGTGGATGTGCACAAAAGTACACTGTTGTAGTTTTTAAAAATTCAACCCTGTTGCGTTCAAAGTGCTTATTTCTACAACTCATGTCGAATAAAACAGAACAAAATTGCCCGAGACTATTTTTGGTGCACCCATAGCTTATATGTCGCAGATTTTGAATGCTGCTTGTGTCAGTGACTAGAGAAACGAAATGAGCTGTGATCTTAAACAACGTACGCACACCATCTTGGCTACTTGGACTGCACGCTCTGCATTAGCTGTCCCCTAGAACATAAATTTATTACAATGTATTACAGCCAAATATGATACCTAAACAGTTCATACTTGTGCGTAAGCGAGACCCTTTGTCCTTAAGTAAAAGTATCCTACAATATTTTTGTATACAGAAAGTCAAACTGTTCTCGACCAAAGAACGGATCAATTGAGGTTTCTTGACAGTACGAACTCACAAAAATCATACAATTGTTTTCTGCACAGACTTATGGTCAATTTTTACGGAGAAGTAGAGACAGAAATTATCTAACCTAATAAAGGCAAAGCGATTTCTTGTTTGCCAAACTTCATAAAGCTAAGTACACGTCGAGTCACGATAATCTAGTTAGTCCAATTCAGTGAACTCCTGGTTATTCATGAAAAAGCGCAGCGCAGCTTACAATTTGGAAAACCAGTTTTTTCTTTTCCTTGGCGCAAGTCCGAAAGATAGGCTCGCCTTTGCCTTCAATGCAATAATCAACAGTTTTCAAAATATCTAAAACGACAAACAAAATTCAAGATTTAGTATATACTTTTAAAATGATAGAAGCGGAGATAATAGTTTTCAAGTATTTACATACAACTAGTATTTATAGATACATACATTACGCTTATCGTAACGAGACCGACTAGGACCGATCCGGATCGCAGACTTGGACCTAAATTGGCTACTTTTGCAATGGACCGATTAGAACCCTAAAGTGCGTAAATCTTAAGAAATATACCTACCAGATGACCCAATGACCCAAACTAACAATCTTAATAAACAATCCAGCCCCTTCCCTCCGTTATAATACGTACGTCCAACCTGCGATGCTAATGATAACTTTATCACTCAATTACTCATTTATGTGCATATGAAAACATTCTAAGATAACGATAACATAAGAAAGAAGACAGAAATCTTGACAGTCAAATAAATCGACCAACCATTTTGAACTCGTTCGCACTGCAGCATTCGCAGATCCACAAGTTCCTGCAACACAGCCGACAAATAAGCAAGGAACCATAGCTCTACTGGAGTAAAAGTCCTGCACTCAGGAATAACTTATTTGACAAGAACAAAGTGAAAACTCGTTGAATAACTCACCAGCTCAAGCCTATTAAACGTGCCAAACGCCATTAACGGTTCAAATTTTATTTCAAGAATACGCCTACGTCTTTATCGTGATTTCCAAAATGTCCCTAAAAATCATCAGTGTGACAGTCATTCATTTTCGACCGAACCTATCGCTGGCACGCGTAGTTGAATAGGATTCAACAGCAAGTTAGCAATCATTCCAATCACACCACCTGTTTTCTCTCAGGGTAGAGCAATATTTGATTAACTATGGTTGGTGTCCCAGTCCCACCTCATTATAAACTATGTCCGCCCCATAGTCCAGTGCCAGCAGTCGCATCGGCAGTGTTCCCACGCGCACCATCGGTGCCAGAATATTCACATTCTCATAGTTCATCTGGCGCAGGCTTAGCTAAACAAAACTACAGTGTCTGCTTCCTGCTATAGCTCGGTTCATACTCGTCCTTAACCGTGTGCCTATCAATGTGTCCATAAGCAGTGTCAGGAAAACTGCGTGGTTAAATGAGCCAATTTTTTGCACGAAAGAAGTTGGGATCAAGTTGAGTTTGTCTGCAAAGTTCGACGTAACGATTTGGCCAAAGCGGCACACCTGGCAAAAATTTGTCCTTGTCCCTGTCCCTATGTTCTTGACATGTGCGAAACGGGCTTATGGCTTAAGGTATATGGTTTACCGTCTCATGCACCCTATAAGCATGAGTGGACTCCAAATTATCCTATTAGTTACGTAGCTTTCCTTCCTGCCTGGCACATCACATAAACATGCAAAAGCCAACTTTTGAAACTGGGCCAAGTCTGAGCCCAACTTTAGTCATAAGAAGTAGCCAAGGCTTAGATTAGCATTTTCTGACTCTCTACAAGATGTGCCACGCAGGAAAAAGCTGAACAACGATTTATTGGTTTGTATTCAGTATTCCCAAAAAGTTGAACTTGGGACTAATTCCAAACTATTAGCTTCCAATGACACAAAACGTTCGAAGGAGAAATTGTGTGCCTACGTGATCCACATAACCGGCAAACAAAACACTTTTTGTGATGACACTGTCTTATGGTTAAAAGGAACAAAGCAAAAAACATAATATTGTGAAAGTTTACAGCAAACTTATTTACAGGCGCTATCACTAATGGAGCGTATTATCGTTCATCAACCTTGGAATGACTGCCGACACATTACATGAACAAACCCGTGTCCACGAAAAACGACCATTTAAATGCAAAATATATAGCAAATCTGACATGGACGTAAAAACATTTTTATTCTTAAACATATGAAATACAACAGAACATTGTATTAATAAATATTCAATATTAAAACACACAAAGGCGCAACACATAAACATATCGCAAGGTCATTCTCATCCGAAATTTTATTCTGGCTACGTGACAGACCGTCCCACTTCAAATCAAGAGTGTCCAAAAAATTTGAGTCTACAATTTTTTTATTGAAACTGAAAAATGTCTGTTATTATTAATATTATTATTAATATTATTTTTCGTATGTCCATTTGTCTGTAAGCGTTTTTTCTGAGTTAATATTTTATGGATATGAACCAAACTTTGGTGGAAGGGTCCCCCCCTTGAGTGATTGTGCCCCCCACCTTGGTGACCCCTCGGGGGGCCGGGTCACGTGACCCTCAAAATGAGGGGGTCCTGAGGGGTCAAATTTTCGAAATTGAGATTTTGATGTTTCTGGGGGTAATTTGGGCCCCGGAACACGAATCCGAGGTCCATTTTTGTCTAGGACCCCTCGGGACCCTTCCATGACCCCCCTAGGGCACGCTGCCCAGGGGGTCCACAGGGGTCAAATTTTCGAAATTGGGATTTTGACGTCCCTAGGGGTAATTTGAGCCCCTGAACACGAACAGAGGGTCCTCTACCTAGAATAGAGGGTCCTTTGCTTAGAATAGAGGGTCCTCTACCCACTGTCGGCAACCCGTTGATGTCACCCGACTTGTTTCCGTTAAGTTCGAAAATTGAGGGTCTTTTTGATATTAGGCGAGGGGTGAACTAATGAAAACTTTTCAAAACAAGCACTGAGAGTTCCCCAAACTTTGGATACAGTTACATAACATTATATTCAACATAATCCATCAACTCTCTTTCTTTGCTTTTTTCTGCTTTTTTGGCGTCTCGATGTCTGCCTCCACGTCCCGCTGGTAATCTGGTTCCGGATATTCCCAGTGGTACGTCGGTTTGATCACCGGAAGCTCTTCCAATCGCACTCCGCCATTTTCCAACGCTGCATAAAATGCTTGCAACTAAAACATAATACAAACAGCTAACTGAATAGCAAACATATTTATGAATCCCAAAGTGTGTAGAACGCCATGCA
This sequence comes from Trissonchulus sp. WLG1_4, assembly GCA_030248245.1. NCBI lineage: Eukaryota > Metazoa > Nematoda > Enoplea > Enoplida > Ironidae > Trissonchulus > Trissonchulus sp. WLG1_4. The sequence continues at coordinate 27,890 of JASANF010018965.1, read as the reverse complement.
GGCATGGATCGATGTGTTTTTTTTGCGTCAAAAAGTACGAAACGCCGCACTTTTTTTCCGAAATTTCGTACTTTTTTTGGCCATGTGCGTCCCGTGACGCACTTTTTTTCGGCTGAGGCTGAAGGATGTCATAGCTGCTTTGGCCAAAAAGTGCCAAAAATGGCATTTTCGTCGTGAAAATCTTGAAAAATTTTCCAAAATTGCGTCGAAACCATTAAATTTGAAAAATTTTCTAATGTGTCTAACGTTTAAAGCTTGATCTGTATATACAGCTACAACTGGTTCAATGACAGTTTAGAACAATTGTTTAGAACAATGGAGGAGAGCCCTATTTGCATATATTGCAACGAGGAGGAAGACTGTGTTAGGCAGTAGGCACGCTCTTTGCGGGTGTCCAGCCACAGAGCACCTGCGTAACACTATTTTTGGGGACCCGGGTGTGAACCTGGGGGAAATGTTTTGCTACCCGAAGAAGGTCCGTCTGAGCTCCTGCGGCGGTCCGGACGGATCCCATAGCGGAACCAGCAAGTGTCTTAAAAGCATCAATTAATGCCGATAGATATTTAGATGATTGCCGCGCTAGTATCAAAATGTGGAATATGAGAATTCTATTACATATATCTGCTGAAATTCGCTGCGTGTTTACAGTGTTAATAGCTCAGTTCCAGCCAACCTAATTTGGCGTAAAGATGCCGTCTCCACGGGAACTGAGTTAAGTCAAAAACACCAGATATTTGGCTTCTGGGGGCTGCCGCCCCCAGACCCCTGCAACTACTGCAGTTCCCGTTTTGTACTTTTTCAAGCAGTGAATTTTTACACAAGGGTCCTCGCTTTTATTGCCCGGTCGAAAAATCGAAAAAACTTTTCGATACGTTTCCAATTGATCAAATCTGGACTAAAAATAAAAAATTTTCCCAATGATTTTTCTGGAGGCTGCCGCCCCCCGACGCCTGCAACTTTTGGCAACATGGTCTTCCATTTTCAATAAATTCACATTTTTATGGTAATATTGAAAATAGTGCATTTTAACCCATTGCAAAAAATCAAAAAGCCATTCCCCCCGAAATTTTTAAAATGTAGAATTGAAAATTTTTTCAGAAAATTTTTTGAAACCCAAAATCGTAATTGAGGACGGCCATTGCCCTAATAAAGTGATTTTCACCTAAAACTCGTGCATAAATAGCATTATAACCGCTCTGCGCACTTTTTCTCAAAATGACGCAAAAAATTTTGGGCATGTGCGTCAGATGACGCAAAATTTTTGACGAAAAAAAACACTGGGATGGAAACAATGGGACAGGGGAATTGACCCACTCCCTAGAACGGATGTAAATAGTCATACAACGGTTTGCACAAGCACAATGATTTGGAAATAGAATAACACTGGATTCGTTGAATAAACTGCACTAACTGGATTCACTGATGTATATACTAAACACTGGCAATTAGTATGAACCAAGAGTCCATTCCTTTACCGGATTAAAGGGTTAATTTTACCCAGATTAAACGGTTTAAAAAATATACAAAAAATGGCATTCCAATACCTTCGGATTAAACGGACTCAAGTTTTAGCGCGCTGTTCTTCACAGTCAGACTACACGGCCTTAGCAACGCATGCTACGTGCATGTTAGATCCGTTTAGTCCAGTAGTAGCGTAGGAATGCGTTCGGACAAAAATGACGCAGCTGATTTAATTTAATTCGTTTAATCCGTTTAGCCCGATATTTCATTCGTACTCGGACTAAGATAAGTCTGTTTAATGGGCCCCCAAGGCTTTACAGACCGCCCAAGCAGACCACCAAACGTACTCTTTGGCTTCTGTTGATTTCATCCTGAGAGGCGGCCTTTTGCACAAACTGAATGCCAGACTGCAGACAACGACGAGCCAGAACACGGCCGATGTTGTTAGCCGCTGAAATGTCTGCTGTTCTGAAACACACAAAAGCCAAACAACCCAATAAACAATAAAAAAACTCGGGGTATATACTTCACAAAATATATATATATACATAATTCATTCAGGTGAAAAGGGGGGGAGCAAGGCGGTTCCTACAAGAAGTATATATACTTGGCCGAATAGCACAAGCATATATGCGGGTCTCCCTGTTAAATTGGGGGTCCTCAATTCTTTATAACCTATACTCGTTTTCTTGCGCTTCATGCACTTTAATCGTATTTCTAAGCTGTACATATATATTGTTGACTGTTAACATTTCAAAAGACTTTTTCATACACCCATAATACATACATAAACCAAGAGTTTTTAATTTTACGTGTAAATCACCACACTTATGTTTTATTTATTTGTATATGTGATGAAATGTACTTTTAAATGTGTATGAATTTACAATTTATATGTCTCACACTCTTTTACTCTACCGTCCTCATAGACTAAGATAAATCACAAAAATTTAAACTTAATGTCACTTCTGCTTTCACATGCCTAGAAAGTAAGTTCTAGATATTAGTGTCTTTTACATGTCCAAGGTCTCTTCCGCGTTTACGTTTACGTGATAAAATGTATGTAAGTTCTGCATATCTGCATAATATGTAGTATATAAAGTTTTCTTGTGTGTAAAAAAAAACTGCTCCACTGCAAAGATTCTTAGCTAAACTTCACTTCCCTTCTATTAATTTGCTGTCCTAACTTCATTAATCATTTTTAACTGAAATTTTCATTAACCACAGAGGACCTTCAATGAGCCGATGGCCGCCACTAACATTTTAAAGAATTACTTATACTAGATTAGTATAAGTAATATTATTGACAAAATAATTGACACATTCTGAGAGTTTATGCTTAGCTCAAACTTGATTCGGTTGAACACAAAATGATATCCGGTACGTCCCTAAGAACTAAACAAACGGTGAGTACTGAGACTACGACAAAAGAAGACACTGTCGTGATTTTCGAGTAAGTTTTAAATACTTTATTATATAAAAGAATGCTACACAAACACAAAACGTTTGGGATTCCCCTGAGTTCAGTTGCTTGCGCCAAGGCCAAAAGGCTTGCGAGGAGAGCCCCAGTCACAAGATAGCCCAAGCTCACACTCATGCAACAATCACCCAAGTCTAATCAGAAACATAAAAAGGGGGCTAACAATAGGAACGTAACCTGTCCTAGTATAATGGGACATCGGAACCTTGTGACTGGGGTAGGCGACACGGGACCGCCAGTAAAACCAGGCCTCCTGCTCCTCCCGCGTGAACCTCGGATTACTTGGTGGCCCCCCACAGCCAGGCGAACATACACATATACACATAATATGTTAAAGAAGCAACGCCTGCTGGCAAGCCACGGGTAATCCTCTTGGCCTTCTCAGGCTGAGGACAGCTCGAGTCGTTTCCGAGCGACACCGTTGTGAGGGCGGTAAAAAAAAAAGGTGAAAAGGGGAAACCAACTGCCCAATTTGAGTGCTTCTCTTTTAGGTTGCCAAAAAAGCACCAACCCTGATAAGCACTGCCAAAAATAACTTGCAATTTTTGCATAAAAAGTAACTAAAACAACTAAAAAATACCCATAAAGTCGCTTTGTGATAGGCCATTCTTCTGTGGAGGCGGTCAGCACTGTTCCTTCTTGAGCGTGATCGACGCAGCCGCAAAGATGGCCGCGAGTAGCCGTCAGATTGACCCTAGAATAAAGTAAGACGTAAATATTGGTGAACTTCAAAACAAAGGTGGTAGGAAAGGTAGTAGGAGCAAAAAGTTTTTGCTGTAGATAAGTTCTCTTATCGCTTAGCAACGGAGCGAGAACCTTGCTATGTTGTCATAATATTATTATATATAATCTGCGAACATTTTAAATAAAATCAATTTAAATACTGTGTATACATAATATATATATATATATATATATATATATATATATATATATATATATATATATATATATATATATTAGCGAACGGACGGAGGCAGGATTTTTGCTCCGGCCGGAGCCGGAGCCGGAGGTAAATTAATTTGCCGGAGCCGGAGCCGGAGCCGGAGCTAGGTCGAAATTGATACCCTTATGATGAAAAAGTTTCTAATGTTTAATAAAAATCTATCATCCATCTTCTTCTCGACGTTTGTTTATGAAATATGTTTACAACGACTTCATCATAATGGCCAAAAATTGTATACATGTATGCAGTGGCAGTGGCGTAGCCAGGAAAAAATTTCGGGGGGGGGGGAGACTTTTCATTTTTGAAACATGCTAAAATGCACTTAAGTTCGATTTTAACGCAAAAAACGACATATTTTCGGTAAAAAACAATGGTAATTTTTCGAATAATCGAATGCAAAATGCTAATGCTAAGTGAACGTAAAAACATTATGTCATTATTACGGGGTCTGGGGCGGCACCCCAGAAAAAATTATGTATATAATTTTGTTAGTTTTCGGCCAAATTTGTTACATTTTGCCATTTTGGACGTGGCGGAAATTTTTTTCCGGCCGGGTGATAAAACCAAAGGGGGACCATTGCCACTCTATTGCAATCTAGATGAGTATTGGTCGCTCAGAGAATTTAGATTCAGCATAAGGTAATATACTCTTGTAGACATGCATAGGCTTTGATGAAAGATAATAACAAGGAACAGTAACCAATAGAGTGGGGTGGGGGGGGGGGTCTGGGGGCGGCAGCCCCCAGGAAAAAGTTTCTAGAATTTTTTTATTTGTAGGTAAATTTGGTCAATTGGAGACGTATTAGAAATTTTTTTCGGCCGGGCGATAAAACCAAAGGGGGGACCCTTGCCACTCTTACTGCAATCTAGATGAGTATGGGTCACTCAGAGAATTTACCTCCGGTTCAGCATCCGGCTAATTTTTGGATGGCTCCGGCCGGAGCCGGAGCCGGAGCCGGAGGGGCCGAATCCGGCCGGAGCCGGAGCCGGAGCCGGAGGCTCCGGCCGATCGCTAATATCTATATATATATATAGATATAGATCAGTGGCGGATCCAGGAATTTTTTTCGGGGGGGGGGGGGGGCGCGACCCCCCCCCACTCGGCCATTACAAATACAATACAAATTTTCTGGTGCGGGGGTCTGGGGGCGGCAGCCCCCAGAAGCTGAGCACCTTTTCTGTTTTCGACCCCGGGATATCTTCTAAAATCTGTAACTTTTATCAAAACACACAGTTTCGGGGGTCTGGGGGCGGCAGCCCCCAGAAGCTGAACACCTTTTCTGTTTTTGACCAGGGCACATCTTCTAAAATCTGTAACTTTTATCAAAACACACAGTTGCGGGGATCTGGGGGCGGCAGCCCCCAGAAGCTGGGCAACTTTTTTGTTTTTGACCATGCGATATCCTCGAAAATCTGTAACTTTTATCAAAACACACAGTTGCGGGGGTCTGGGGGCTGCAGCCCCCAGAAGCTGGGCAACTTTTCTGTTTTTGACCCCTGGATATCCTCAAAAATCTGCACCTATTTTCAAACTCTATATACATACTAAAGTAGAGAGACGTTACTGTTTTTGAGGGTATTGCTATGGACAGAATTTTTTCAAAACTGCTCCGTTCACTATGCCGGAATTAGCAAAAAAGATAGATTACAATGCAAAAAAGTGAGTTAGTCGTATCAGAAATTGTTTCCAACCTGGCAATTAAAACGAATGGGGAACGGCACATCAGTGTATTAGACCAGCAGGGGTACCATACATTATGGTATACAAATTTGGTGAGCAAAATTTCCAAATCCTTACCATTTACCCCGTATTTTGCCCAAAAAACCTTGCGATCAGAGTATCATACAGCAGGGTTTTTTTTTCAAAATCGGCACTGTGTAAATGTTGTGTAAATTAAGAATTTGCTGTGTAAATTAAGGGTATGTTGTGTAAATTTTTAAAAGTGAGTATTTTAGCATTTTTTAGGTAAAAATTGACAGTTTTTTCACGTGAAAAGTAATATTTCGACTTTGAGACTCGAACTACATACGAAAATAAAAAATGAGATAATTGAAAATTTTTGCGTTTTTGTCAGTTCTCGTATCCGACACGCCAGGGCAAGCCCCCCTAAAATTTCGAAAAATCTGAAACAAGCCCTAACACCCAGGCCGAGACCCCCTGTACATGCATAGTTTACACAGGTAGAGAGTTGTTCTATCAGCCAGATCCTACTCATTTTTTTTCAAGTCCGGGTGTAAAACTTTTACAGTAGTTTGACGTAGGACAAGAAATCGCACAGACAGGCTCAGCGTGGCTGCTTTTTCACTGTCAACTTTCAAGTGCATAAAAACGAATGCTAAAATAAAAAAATCATAAGCCGTTTAAGAGCGGAAACTGAAAATTTATTGTTTTGGGGTCAAAAATTAGACTTAATTTTGTTAGGACAAAGAGGTCACAGGCACAAATCGCCACTTCGCGAATTTTTGTAATTTTTACAACCAAAATAGGCCGTTTCATCAACTTTTGGGGCAAAATGGGGCTGTGTAAATCAGTGTGTATTTTTATTTTTTGCTGTGTAAATTAGGCAGCCGATGTGTAAATACACCCTATTTTACACAAAAAAAAAACCCTGTCATACAGTGTATTACACGAGTAAATGCAACACAATGTACTCTTGTAGACATGCATAGGCTTTGATGATAGATGATAACAAGGACCAGAAAATTGCGGGGGTCTGGGGGCGGCAGCCCCCAGCAAAAAAATTGGAGAAATTTTTGAGTTTTAGAGCAAATTTGGTCAATTGGAGACGTATCGGAAATTTTTTCGGTCGGGCAATAAAAACCAAAGGGGGGACCCTTGTGTAAAATTTCAGCCTGAAAAAATTTCGGGGGGGGCGCGAGCCCCCCGCGCCCCCCCCCCTGGATCCGCGCGTGATATATATATATATATATACTTGTAATAATAGGATCTGATTTCGCCGCTTTCATCTAGACCAAACCCCTCAGCACGCCTGGCAATCTGCAGTCGCTCCAAGTTTCGCGGATTCCTAATGACGAGGGAGCTTTTAATCACTCTCTGGGCCATGACCTGCGATAATATATGCATATATACATGTATGAGGGGAGGGAGTGGATGAACGCTCCCCCCAAATCAGAGGCAATACAAACATTTGGCAGGGCTTGTATTCGGCACGAACGAACTGAATTAGGGGATGGGAGTGCATCACGTGATCTCCGAGCCAATGGAGCATGAAAAAACGAGCAGACGCCAATGAAGGGAATCTGTTGGACAAACGCACTATGAAGGGGAGATGCGGGGGACGCCCCAAATCGAGAGGCAGGGAGGAGGGTCCCGAAAATTTGGCCCGAGACTCCGAGAGGCCCCCCAAATTTGGACTCCGTTACATGTACGGCAAGGGCATACATGTATGAGGGAAGGGGATGGGGCATGGGGGGAACCCCACAGGAAACCCAAACCTTGGGAAAATTTTCTTTAGAATATGGTCGACATATCAAGAAATGAACGCATAATTATCTAGGAAATATCTGCTAATTATCCTACAAAACTACCTCAATTCCCCTATCTATATATATAATTTTCGTAAAAATATCCTACCACTTTCCTATAAATTTCTACAATATAACTAATTTTCAGTCCAACGATCGTATCATTAACCCCTTTTTTATCTTAAGTATTTCAGTCACTCATAACAAACTTTTCGTACTAAGTTCGCCGAATTATCTTATTTTTTCCTACAAAATTCGTACTCTTATCTATATAACTTGATTTCATAGACTTTTCTTCTTAAACTTAACCTATTGTTTTCTTACAATTTTCTTACTTTTATCTTACTAATATCCTATTATTTATAGTCTATTTTCTTACTTTTATCCTACTAATATCCCATTATTTTCAGTCAATTTTCTTACTTTTATCCTACTAATATCCTGTTATTTTATCATGTTATTTTATTTTATGTTATTATATCTTCTTACTTTTATCTTACTAATATATATATATATATATATATATATATATATATATATATATATATATATATATACATATATATATCAACATTTTCTGTCTAATTCATACATGTATGAGCATGAGGGGTGGAGGATGGGGGACCCCCCCCCCAAATCGAGGAGCCGGGTGGAGGGCAAAAAATGGGCACAATGGGGTTCTATTACAAAAAATGCTTCCCCCAAGGTGCTCTACTCCAAAAAATAGGTCCACTCAAGGGCGGACGGTGGGGGGGGATATAGGGGATATATCCCCCCCTTTTCCCCGGAGCAAAAGAAAATTTTTTGGAGCAGCATACCAAAAATGGCCGTAAATTGATGAAATTTGGCCTCAAAATCGAAAAATTTCCCCAATTATTTTCTTCAATAACCCCTGCGGCTCTTTGGATTACTATTCCTTCTTTTTATCTTTTAACATCAAAGCCTATATATATAATTCATACATGGGCAAGACCCGGGATTCACCCGGGATTTTCCCGGGTGGACCGCGCGACCGCGCAGCGAAAAGAGTTGGACCGCGCAGCCCGAGGGTTGCTCTGAGAACTATAAGGACCGCGCGAATAACAGACGTGAGAGTTGACTGCGCAGTCTAACTGCAGATTGATTGCGCAGTCCAAATAGTCTGCTCAGTCTAACTATTAATTGACTGCGCAATCCTAATGACTGCGCAGTCTAACTCTAGATTGATTGCGCAGTCCAAATAGTCTGCTCAGTCTAACTATTAATTGACTGCGCAATCCTAATGACTGCGCAGTCTAATTCTAGATTGATTGCGCAGTCAAACTAGAGTTCAACTGCGCAGTCAGTAATCTTGTGCTGCCAAATAATAGTTGGACTGCGCGGTCCAAATAGTCTGCGCAGGTACAGTTAAACTAGAGTTAGACTGCGCACCTGCGCAGTCAGTGGGATTGCGCAGCCAATAAGAGTTGGACCGCGCAGTCCAAAACTACAAACAGTCCGCGCACTGCGCAGTCCAACTTAATTGACCGTGCATTTCTAATGACTGCGCAGTCTAACTCTAGATTGATTGCGCGGTCCCCCGTTGGTTTTTATTGCCCCGCCGAAAAAAATTTCCTATACGCCTCCAATTGACCGAATTTGGCTCAAATTTCAAAAATTCTGTATATAATTTTTTTCTAACTGCATGGCTTATATACTATATATATATTTCTTGTTATCATCTTTCATGAAAGCCTACGGCAGGGGCGTAGCCAGGGGGGGGTGGGAATTCCCCCACCCTCCGAAATTTTTTCCGACTGAAATTTTAAACAGGGGTCCCCTCTTTGGTTTTTTATGGTGCAGCCGGAAAAAATTTCCGATACGTCTCCAATTGACCAAATTAGGCCTAAAAATTAAAAATTTCCCCAATCTTTTTTCTGCGGGCTGTTGCCCCCAGACCCCGGCAACCTTGTGGCTCAATGTTTCTAGCTTTTGTGTTTTAATAAAGCGTGTTCATGTGTATATGGGTGCATTGTACACACTATTTAGTTGCTTAATACACTGTTTAATGTATTCTTTTAGCGTAGCAAAAATGATATTTTTGGTTGAATTGCGGCTCGAAATGTCGAAAATCTTAGTTTTAAAATTTGCTAGCTACTGGACCCTTGTCGGTCCAGCAGTTTTGTAATTTTCGGTGTTTTGAAATACAATTTACTTCTGATGCCGCTCTGGTCAAAAAATTGTTGGCCAACTCATAGTTCCCCAAATTCGACCTAAAAATTGAAAAATCTCCATTTTTTTCTGTGGGCTACCACCCCCAGGCCCCTGCGACCTGTGGCTCAGTGATCTTGGGTTTGCAATGCGAATAAATGTTAAAATTACTAAAAAGTGCATTTTAACCCATCCCAAAAACTCAGAAAGTCATTCCCCCTGAAACTTTTTTCTGGGTGGGCCACTGACAGTGAATTTATTTAGATTAATGACTACCAACTACATTTTGAAATGGACCCTTTCGCCTGGGGTGAAGGGACCGCGCAAGAAATTGATAGATTTCCCGGGTTCATTTTAACCACCTTGCCCATGTATGCTATATATAAATGCATGCCTAACCAAGGTTCAACATTACATTACATCATGCTGTATCCACTTGTGTAATACACTACTCTCTCTCTCTCTGGTGTGAGGTCTCCTACTCTGGTGTGAGGTTCCCATCTTTTATGTTAATTTCCCTATCGAAAAAATTTGATATGTCCCCAGTTAACTAAATTCGGCCTAAAAACGGAAAATTTTCGAGAGGGCTGCCGCCTTCACCCGCTGCAACTGTACGGCTTTGTTTAACATATTACTAACTTTCCATTTAATTAAATTTTCCTTAATTGCTGTCATTATTCAAATCGTGTTGTACCCGCAAACTGTTAACAGATTTTGTATTTTAAACAGTGAACAACCAATATTATCATCAGCTTCGCGACTTAGGCATATGTGTGTCTATGTTTGTTTATGTTGCTGAGCTCATATTTTTTCTTAAATTCGCAATGATTTGGGAAAAAATTTTCAAATCATTTCGCAAAATTGCGAAACAATATGACGCAGTAGGGGTGAATTCGTGAAGTCCAGTCGTTGGTTTCTGTGGCTTGCCCAAAAAAATTTCCGATACGTCTCCAGTTGTCCAATTTAGCCTAAAAATCAAAAAATTTTCGATTTTATTTACTGGGGGCTGCCGCCTCCACACCCCTGCATCACTGTGGCTTACTATTCTTTGTTACTATATTTCATCAAAGCCTATGTATGTCTACGCTAATATATTTTACTGCATTTAGATGTCTAGTACACTGTCTGATGTGACGTTCCCATCTTTTGTTCTAATTTTCCTGTCGGAAAATTTTCTGATACGTTTCCAGTTGACCAAATTCGGCCTAAAATTTAGAAAAATCTCCAATTTATTCTGGGGGCTGCCACCCCCAGACCCCTGCAACTTTATGATTTAGTGATGTTGCATTTTTAAGGCATTTTGTAAGACGTGTTAAACTTGCTAAAATGTGCATTTCAACCCATTACGAAAAATAAAAGTCATTCCCCCCCCCCCCCCCCCGGCCACTGAATTTTTTCTATGTACAATGTACACCACTGTCTCTCTCGAAGACGCAGCAGTGCAGCACATGTATGTAGTAACACAGCTTAAGAATGTAGTAAAAAGGTCAATCAAGGTAAAAAAAGTTTATGCCGTATCCCCCCCCCTTTTCGGAGGTCACGGTCCGCCCCTGGGTCCACTATCCCCCCCCCCCAACTGCACTTGACAGTAGCGTAGCCAGGATTTTGCTGAGGGGGGGCCAGATATATATGGGTCTGAGCAGTGGCGTACCCAGAAAAAAATTTCGGGAATGACTTTTCGATTTTTTGTAATGGGTTAAAATGCACTTTTTAGCAATTTTAACACTCGTAAAACGCCTTACAAACGCAAGATTACTAAACCACAAGGCTGCAGGGGTATGGGAGCGGAAGCCCCCAGAAAAAAATAGGGAAAATTTTCTATTTATTGGTCAAATTCTGTCAATTGGAGGCGTATCAGAAAGTTTTTCCGGCCAGACCATATATAAAAACCAAAGGACACAAGGTGGCAGGGGTCTGGGGGCGGTAGCCCCCCAAAAAAAATTGGCGATTTTTCCAATTTTTAGACCGAATTTGGTCAACTGGAGACGTATCAGAAATTTTTCCGACAAAATTTAAAACAAAAGATGGGAGTGTCATATGAGACGGTGTATTCCACCAGTAAATGTAGCATAATATACTCGTGTAGACATGCACATGCAGCATAATGTAGTTATGTATACATGCATAGGCTTTAATGAAAGACAATAACGAGGAATAGTAAGCCACATAGTCGCAGGGGTCTGGGGGCGGCAGCCCCCAGAAAAAAATTTGTTAAAATTTTTGATTTTTAGGCCAAATTTAGTCCATCGGAGACGTATCAGAAATTTTTTCCGGCCCGGCCGGGCCATAAAGACCAAAGGGGGGGGACCCTTGTGTAAAAAATCACTAGGGAAAAATTTCGGGGGGGGGGGGAATTCCCCCCATTCCCCCCCTGGGTACGCCCTTGATAATGGGTAGTTATTTTTAGAATTTTGACACTCATAAAACGCCTCACAAACGCACGATTACTAAACTATAAAGTTGCAGGGGTCTGTACCGGTATTCATAAAAGTGTAAGCTCGGCTTTTTATCCGAGCTTTGAGCAATCCCGGCTTAAAATCCCGGCTTTTCGTATTCATAAAACCAAGCTCGGCTTTTTATCAAGGCTTTTGGTATTCATAAAAGCTGGGATAAAAAGCCGAGCTTATGGTATTCATAAAAATGAAGCTCGGATTATTATCCCGGCTTCCACGTATATTTTATTGATTTTTTCATTATGAATAAAAATCTCGAATAAAAATCCAAGCTTGCGCATAAGCCTAGCTTTTTATCCCGGCATTTTCAAGCCAGACTTAAAGGCCGATTCACACGGTGCGTTTTTGCCGCTGCGATTTCGATGCAAAACGCAAGACGCAGGGTGTCGCACACAAAACGCAGCGTCTGAACAAACGTTGCGTCTCGCAAACTACTTTGCTGCGTCTTTAAGGTTTTAAAAATATGAGAAACAGCCAGTGGCGTAGCCAGGGGGGGGGCCTGGGGGCCCAGAGCCCCCCCCTCAGCGGTTTTGGCCCCCCCCTCAGCGATTTGGGCCCCCCCCTCGGATAAAAAATTTGGGTCTCGTAGCACCCCCCCACAGGAAAACTTTTTCCGGAAATTTTCCGGAAATTTCCCGGAAATTTTCCGGAAATTAAAAAATTTCCGGTTTTTTTCCGGAAAATTTCCGGGTTTTTTCCGAACCGAGAAAATCCGGAAATTAATTTTTCCGGAAAATTTCTGGGTTTTTTCCGGAAAATTTCCGGGCTTTTTCCGGATTATTTCCGGGTTTTTTCCGGAAAATTTCCGGAATTTTTCCAGATAATTTCCAGGTTTTTTCCGGAAAATTTCCGGGTTTTTTCCGGATAATTTCCGGGTTTTTTCCGAACCGAGAAAATCCGGAAATTAATTTTTCCGGAAAATTTCTGGGTTTTTTCCGGAAAATTTCCGGGCTTTTTCCGGAAAATTTCTGGGCTTTTTCCGGATAATTTCCGGGTTTTTTCCGGAAAAGTTCCGGATTTTTTCCGGATAATTTCCGGGTTTTTTCCGGAAAATTTCCGGGTTTTTTCCGGATAATTTCCGGGTTTTTTCCGGAAAATTTCCGGGTTTTTTCCGGAAAATTTCCGGATTTTTTCCGGATAATTTCCGGGTTTTTTCCGGATAATTTCCGGGTTTTTTCCGGAAAATTTCCGGGTTTTTTCCGGAAAATTTCCTCGTTTTTTCCAGATAATTTCCGGGTTTTTTTCGGAAAATTTCTGGGTTTTTTCAGGAAAATGTCTGGGTTTTTCTGAAAACTTCTTCGGATTTCTTAGGTGATTTTCTAATTTTGCGGTTTGCCAGAGTTTCCTGAATTTTCCGGAAAACTTTTTTGTGTTTTCGTTTTCAGGTTGTATATACGTAGTTGTAGTTAGAATATTTGAAAAAGTAATTTATACTTTGAGTGTACAGTAGTGTATACTTGTAGTATGTACTTGTACTGTACTTGTACTTGTAGTGTATACTCTAATTGGCGCAATTTTGTACATCTTTTGTGGCTTTATTTTTATATAGCTGCTATTTATGTATATTTTGTTGTATTTAGGCCGTGTTTACATTGAGCTTTTTTTCAGCTGCTCGAGCAGCTGAAAAAAAGCTGCAGCTTTCTTTCGCCATTTCCGGCTTTTTTTCAGCTGCTCGAGCAGCTGCAAAAAAGCCGGAAACGGCGAAAAAAAGCTGGAGCAGCTGAAAAAAAGCTGGAGCTGCAGCGTTGTCATGACAACGGAGCAGCTAGTCTATAGTGACCGCCATACTTATCCGCATTTTTTCAGCTGCTCCAGCTTTTTTCCAGCTGCTCGAGCAGCTGAAAAAAAGCTGCAGCTTTTAGGGGTATATAGGCTCTGTTTTGCTTTAACTTAGGGCTCGGAGCACTGGCTTAAGCGGAGGCTTGGTGCCAGGGTTGGGCACCGGGAAAAAACTCCCGGAAAAAAACGGTTTTTTTCCGTTTTTTTCCGAGGGGTCGGAAAAAAACGGAAAAAAAACTCGAAACTTATAAGTTAGTCCAGTAAAGGTTAAACTTGCACAAAATGCTTAAAATCGTTTAGAAAAACAAAAGTAAGACGTTTTTGTGACTAATGAAGGTTATTGAACTACATTATGGTTATGTAGTTATGTATGGTTATGTTATGTTATAGTTATAGTTATGTTATGGTTATGTAGTTGGCAATGGGTGGAGGGAACGATACTGACTTCAAATTTTGATATTTGCGTAACCCTTCATGAACATGGAAATATACGGTTTATTGAGAAGCTATGAAGCTATCCGTTCCTTTTCAGGGTGTGTAAGAGAATATAATGAACCGTGTCTATAATCACTATACTATTCTATATCGTTATACTGTATGCAAGCCGAACTATATACTATAAACAACTGCTTCCTTAATAGGTAGTCGCAAGTAATGCTAGAAAGTTTCATGACAGTTATAATTTTTAATTTTACATTTTTCGTGACGTCGGACCAGCTTATTTTTTATATACTACTTTATCTTAAGTAACATCGAGCAGGCCTTTCAACAGGCCAACAAAAAACAACTTGATTTTACGAAAAATTAAATTCAACGTTTAACTTGAATTTTTAGCATTCTCAATTAGAGCGGATCTCCATTCAATCAGCGAAATTGGATCAACATTTAAACATACGCCCTATTAATACTAACAAACTAATTTTGAATTGCGAAGTAGATTAATTCTTCAAAGGTTAAAATACCCACCCTGAATGGCAGAGTTTGAATACACTTTCACAGGAAAACCAGGAAATCCGAATTTTCTGTAAAATTTTTTCGGTTACGGATTTTTCAGATGTTTTTTACCCTTTCCATTCAGAGACATTTTACAGACTTTCAAAGGAAATTCAGATAAATTTCAGAGAAGTTCAGGGGAAATTCAGAGAATTTCACTCAGAATTCAGAGACTCTGAATTTTATCTGAAAAAAATGTTACTGGCTTTTCAGATAAATTTCAGATACTTTTTACACGAGTTTCAGAGAAAATTCACATGTTTTTCACATCTGTAAATATCAGGTAAATTTTATCTGAAATTCTTGTAAAAAGTATCTGAAATTTATCTGAAAAGCCAGTAACATTTTTTTCAGATAAAATTCAGAGTCTCTGAATTCTGGGTGAAATTCTCTGAATTTCCCCTGAACTTCTCTGAAATTTATCTGAAATTCCTCTGAAAGTCTGTAAAATGTCTCTGAATGGAAAGGGTAAAAAACATCTGAAAAATCCGTAACCGAAAATTTTTACAGAAAATTCAGATTCCTGGTTTTCCTGTGTTTGCAGTTTGCAATGTCAGAACCATTCACTCTTCTGTCGACTTTAGAACCCCACGAGTAAACTGATAATCTGACAGCGAACTTACCCCACCTTAGTCCTACACTCCTTCCTACCCCACCATAACTAATTAGGCAAGTTTTAAAACAGAAACACTGGCTATTATGGTAGTTATAGCATCTATCTAGTCCAGAAGAAGCTTAATAACCATTGAAGAGTCACCAGTGAATAATAATAAAGTTACTAAGACGCAAAATGTAAGATTACATTTCAGAACTACTTTACCATTATTTTTGGACATCGGAAAAAAACTCGGTAAAAAACCGGAAAAAAACCGGTTTTTTCGGGCCATAATTTTTTTCCGGAAAAAAACCAACCCTGCTTGGTGCTAAGCCTTAAGTTTAGTATGTTGGCGAGCAAGGATTAGTCTTAGTTACTGGCATCAAGTAGAAGTCAGTTGCTAATGTGAAATCATCAAAAAGCTTATATAACTTTGGCAAAAATGAGCAGGTTGCATACAAAATAGAATTATCATGTGTTTATTTATTTACAAAAATTTTACTATCTATACATAGTGTGTATTGTATATATAGTGGTGCGGGAAAAAACCTTACGCGTTTTGCGAGGAAAAAACCTTAGTATTTCCTGGCCGAACCTTATGTATGACACAGGTCCTTTTTGAGTATAGGTAGAAAGCCCATCACAAACTGACTTACCACACCAATTGCTGTGCAGTTTTGAGGTCTGTAGCATTTTTTATAAAATTTCAAAATTTTGCGTGTTGAAAAATTTCAAAGTGAAGTTTTCCAAATTTTTCCAAATTTTTGACTTGTCATAATTTTTTCAAACAAACTTTTTGCCAACGCCGTTTGCATTTATCAAGTGAGTTACCTTTCCTCTATATTTCTGAAGCTAAAAAACAGTGAAAAACGTGGTGGTTTACCTGTGACAGTTCAAAGTTTGTGCGGGAAAAAACCCTATTGCGGGAAAAAACCCTATTTTATTTGGCGATATTTTTTTGCTAAACTCGCCCATTGTTGCTACAAAAGTGGGTTCATCTGGGCTAACAACTTGCGTAGACTTCATTAAAACCGTTTATTTGGCCGCAATACGTCGTTTTTTGTCGTTTTGGCCCATACCCCAACACCCCTTACGAAACCTGTTTTGGTGATGTTTCACCAAAATTTGACCTTTTTTGGAATATTTAGGCTTTAGCTGCTGCGTACCACTTCAATCCAAGAATTCTAGACGCGGGCGGTGTTTGTCCTCCGTTTCTGACGTATATAATAGGCGCAAAAATTTATTTTTAATGCTTGTAAATATTGAAAAAATGCATATTTCGGCAGAAGTCATTTGTGCCAAAAATGGTCGATTTTTGAAAAGTCACAGTCACATGGGTGTCGGAAAAACGGTTTTTTTATTCCATACTGCAGCCTAAGAGTTGTAGAACAGGATGAGTTTATACGTAGATTGAGTTTATACTCACTGCTAATAGAACAACCAAAAAAAGTGATAGGGTTTTTTTCCCGAAGGTTTCGACTTTCGAGGCTTATTACTCAGAAACGTGAGTAGTTAGAATCCATTTTAATAGTGCAACAGACGAAAGATTGCCGTTATAACAGCCGCGAGCACTAATGGATCCGATTTAATATTTATGTGGAGCACAGGACGACCCGAAAAGTTGAAAATATGGTTTTTTCCCCGCACCACTATAGTTGACTATGCCATATGCGAACCTGGTGTCGGAAAACAGCTACACCCCGTGACAAGGGATGCTTGTAAAAATTTTGTTGCCCTTGTAAAATGAGCCATATTTTGGGTGACCGGGAAATTATCCGGAAATTTTCCTGAAAAAATTCAGACATTTTCCGGAAAAAAACCCGGAAATTATTTTGAGAATTTCCGGAAAAAACCCGAAAATTATCCCGAAAAAGCCCGGAAATTTTCCGGAAAAAACCCGGAAATTTTCCGGAAAAAACCCGGAAATTATTCGGAAAAAACCCGGAAATTATCCGGAAAAAACCCGGAAATTTTCCGGAAAAAACCCGGAAATTATCCGGAAAAAACCCGGAAATTATTCGGAAAAAACCCGGAAATTTTCCGCAAAAAATCCGGAAATTATCCGGAAAAAACCCGGAAATTATCCGGAAAAAACCCGGAAATTTTCCGGAAAAAACCCGGAAATTATCCGGAAAATTTCCGGAAAAAACCCGGAAATTATCCGGAAAATTTCCGGAAAAAACCCGGAAATTATCCGGAAAAAGCCCGGAAAAAACCTGGAAATTTTCCGGAAAAAACCCGGAAATTTTCCGGAAAAAACCCGGAAATTTTCCGGAAATTATCCGGCAACAGTTTGGCGTTGACCGGAAAATATCCGGAAAAAGTCCGGAAATTTTCCGGAAAGTGAGACTGGGAATCGGAAATTTTCCGGAAAATTGCCGGAAATTTTCCGGAAAAAACCCGAAAAAAACCGGAAATTTTCCGGAAAATTTCCGGAAATTCGGCAGGACACAAAAGAAAAAATCCGGAAAAAACCCGGAAATTTTCCGGAAATTTACCGGAAATTTTTTTTCCGGAAAATTTCCGGAAATTTTCCGGAAAAAGTTTTCCTGTGCCCCCCCCCCCCCCCGGTAGACAAACTTCGAAAATTTTCGGGCAAAAAAGGCACGTTGGCCCCTCCCTCAACTTGATTCTGGCTACGCTACTGGAAACAGCTTTGCTAATATTGTTGAAAGCAACATGTTCGCAGCATCAAAATGCACTAAAATCGCAGGCCGAATTGCAGTCTGACATTTAAAACTCTGCGAAAAAATCTAGACGCTTGCATTCCGCACTGAAATCGCTGTGTCTGTTCAGACAGTTCGTTTTGCCGCAGCGGCGAAAACGCTGCGGCAAAATCGCAGTAAAATCGCAGATTGTGAATCGGCCTTAAGGTGGTACTAACGAATATGCAGTGGTTTTTAAATTTTTGAAAAAAATTAGTTGATTAAAACTGTATTTTTTTAAAAATAAAGTCTGTAAAAAATTAATTCATATACACAAAATGGCAAATTAAGTTAGCGGGATCATGTGAAAAATTGTTAAGGCCGATTCACACGGTGCGTTTTTGCCGCTGCGATTTTGACGCAAAACGCAAGCCGCAGGGTGTCGCAAGCGAAACGCACCGTCTGAACAAGCTTTGCGGACTTAGTGCGTCTCGCAGGTCAGTTTGCTGCGTCTTCACTGTTTCAAAAAATTGACAAAGTGCTAAGCAAAAATTGTTTAAACCAACACAAACGTAGCATCAAAACGCAATGAAATCGCAGGTCGAATTGCAGTCTGGCGTTTAAAATGCTGCGGCAAATTCAAGACGCAGGCATTCCGCACTAAAAACGCTGCGTCTGTTCAGACATTGCGTTTTGCTTGCGGCAAGCTGCGTTTTGCCGCAGCGGCAAAAACGCTGCGGCAGAATCGCAGTAAAATCGCAGCGTGTGAATCGGCCTTTAGGAGCAAGCCAAGCCAACAAGCCAAACTACACAACAGGAGAATGGAAACTTAACAGTTTTGGCCATTTTTTCTAAGCGCATGCGCAGCGCATAAACACAAAAACAAACATGAATAAACTTTTGCAAAATTTCTAGACCCAAAATGAAAAGTTTTCAAATTGCTTATATTTTTGCGCAGATATAGAATCTGAAACTCGAGTGTGAATAGACACTTTTTACTTTGAAACCGTATATTTCACTTAATAATTGACAAATCATAAAATCGTGCATTTTGGGTCTAGATAATTCACTTTTAAATATTTGTGCCATTTTTCACATGTTTTTGTTCTTTAAACTTTTCAAAAAGTGGCCAGATTTGAAAGTGCTCAAAAAAGCCAAATTGGTCGAATTTTAACACGTGCCATACAAATCATCTTTACAGTTATACAAAAAAATTTGCTTAGATGTAGAAGAAAAGTAGCGCTTTCTAACGATATAAAAATTATGCTCTAAAGTTAATTATTTGGTGAATACTAGCCTGTTGAAAAACACTGCACATTCGTTAGTACCACCTTAAGGCCGATTCACACGCTGCGATTTTACTGCGATTTTGCCGCAGCGTTTTTGTCGCTGCGGCAAAACGCAGCTTTCCGCACGCAAAACGCAATGTATGAACAGACGCAGCGTTTTTAGTGCGGAATGCCTGCGTCTTGATTTTGCCGCAGCGTTTTAAACTCCAGACTGCTATTCGACCTACGATTTCATTGCGTTTCGATGCCGCGGACGTGCACAGGAAGAAAGTGTTTCTAGAGAATGTGAAAGTGAGAATGTTTTTAACATGTTTTTTGCACTTTCGATTAACATGCTTTTAACATGTTTTTAACATATTTTAACATGTTATTAGCATGGTTTTAACATCTTTTAAGGTGGCGCTCCTGAAATGTGACTTTTCAAAAAACGGCAGTTTGGGGCCAATCTTAGATACACAATGGCAAGCTGGTGTAAAAGTATGCCTAAATACAAAAAATGAAGTTGATTGATACAAATTAGCATTCACTGTAGACCAAACTGAGTGGAATTTCGGCTTGCGATTTCTCTTCGCAAGTAAGTAGCTGTTGCACAATCAATACCTCATTTTGCTCGCCTCAACGTGATCGAGCGGTCGCAAAAATTCATTTTTGATGAATATGATTGATATATCGAAAAACACAATCGCGATTTTTGAAAAACATAAATTTGGCTAAATTTTTCAGATACTATCGATTTGCCAAAAATCAAATTTTGGGACCGCTTGAAGATGACAAGGTGCATTTATGTGCGAAATTTTAACTTTTTTCGTTGAGCCAATTTTTTAAAATCGCAAGCCGAAAATTTGCGTTTGTATATATTTCCGTATCTTTCTATATTCACGCACTATATTTCTGTCTCATGCAGAAAGTATTGCGTTAGTTCACAAAAAAATTATACCACACTCAATAAAACACCAAAAAATTTTTAACTACGTTTCAGTAAAACACAACTGCTAGTGTTTTTCAGCATTTTAAATTCATTACATACGTGTAAATGCACTGGCTTGTGAAGGCATTTCCGTGAAAATCTATTTTTCTTGACAAAATTTGCTCAAAAATGTTCAAAAAAATTTTTATGTGATATGTACATCAAATTGAAGGAAATTCACTTCTGATCAACTTTTGTTCTTACAATGCATGTTTATTTTTGCGCGTTTTCAAAATAATGGCCAAAACCCACATTTGAGGAGTGCCACCTTAACATGTTTTTGAATAGTGTTAAAAACATGTTAAAAAATTTTAACATCATTTTAACATGTTTTTCGCATCAAATTCACTCGAAATTAAGATGATTTTAACATATGTATGTTAAAAACATGCTAAAAGTATGCTAAAAAGTTTAGCATGATTTCAACATCTTTTTTGCATCTTTTTCGCATATTCTAAAAAGATACGAAAAAGATGTTAAATCTATGCTAAAAGTTTTAGCATAAATTTAACATGTTTTTAACACATGTTAAAAATATGTTAAATTTGTGCAAATTTAATAAGAAAAACGTGTTAAATTGATGTTAATATTTTAAGATGCTTTTAACACTATTCAAAAAACATGTTAAAAGATGTTAAAACCATGTTAATAACATGTTAAAATATGTTAAAAACATGTTAAAAGCATGTTAATCGAAAGTGCAAAAAACATGTTAAAAACATTCTAACACATTTTTCCTGTGGTGTTGGTGTAAAATGGCGCTCATGAAATGTGGGTTTTGGCCATTATTTCAAATATGCGCAAAAATAACCATACATCGCAAGAACAGAAGTTGTTCAGGCTTGAATTTCCTTCAATTTGATGTACATATCACGTGAAAAATTTTTTGAAAATATTTCGGCTTTTTTTAGCAACAAAAATAGATTTTCACGGAAATAGCTTCACAAGCCAGTGCATTTACACGTATGTAATGTTTTTGAAATATTGAAAAACACTAGCAGCTGTGTTTTACTTGAACTTACTTAAAATATTCGGTGTTTTATTGAGTGTGGTGCAGTTTTTTTGGAAAATAAAGCAGTATTTTCTTCATGATGCTGAAATAAAGTGCGTGTGAGTACAAACGCAACTTTTCGGCTTGCGATTTTAAAAAATTGGCTCAACAAGGAAAGCTAAAATTTGGCATATAAATGCGCCTTGTTGTATTCAAGCGGTCGCAAAATTTGATTTGGAACAAATCGATAGTATTTAAGAAATATAGTCAAATTTATGTTTTTCGAAAATCGCGATTTTAGTGTTTCTAATTATATCGATCATATCCATGAAAAATGACATTTTGCGACCACTCGATCACGTTATGACAAGCGAAATGAGCTATTGATTGTGCAATAGCTATCTAGCTGTGCCTGTGAAGAGAAATCGCAAGCCGAAATTCCACTCACGTTTGGTCTACAGTAATTGCTAATTTGTATCAATCAACTTCATATTTTGTGTTTCGGCATGCTTTTACACCGGCTTGCTATTGTGTATGTAAAATTGGTCCCAGACTGCGTTTTTTTTGAAAAGTCACATTTCAGGAGCGCCACCTTAAGGTGGTAGTGTCGCCAAAGCAGTTTTGCTCATAGGCTGCAAACTGAGAACTTTTTGCTTTGAAATTGTACGTTCACTGAGAGACTAGTGAAATGCCATATGGTGTCAAATAAATACTGCCAGACACTAGACTACCAATATCTACCAATATTTTTAACCAATCACCATTTGTGAGCCAGACATCACACAATAGAGACATAAAAATTCAAAAAATAAAGTCAAATATCAGATTGGCTAGCTTTTGAAGTATATGTAATGTTTTGACGAACGATTTTATGCCACAAACAAGAAAAATGAAAAATAAAGGTTCGTTTTCCTTTGATTTCAAAATAAGTGTCTAAATTTTTCAGAATTTATCATTATTGCTGTGAGTACTGTGCAGGTTACGCACAGTTTCACAGTTCAAACAGCCATTACTCCACAACCACTGAAGCAATTTGCAGTAAGTTTTGTGTGCATAAACTAGAGGATGTGCTTGTACTTTTTGTAAAGCATCTAAACAAAACATTTTTTTATTGTGACGAATTTATCGAATGGGACTAGGTTTTTAAAACGTCATTTTTCCGACTTTGCGACTTCACTGCCAGCTGTATGCTGCAGCAATTTTTCTGAAACTTGGCAAAAATATTTGCCTTGAAACATATTTTTAGAATATATAAAGAAAAATGACCTATCTTTCAATGAAAATGTTTTATATTCGCGCAAAATTGACTGCTTTCGCGACACTACCCCTTTAAACAATTTTCGCGGAGCAATTTGCCATTTTTTCGAGACAGTAAAAACGCAGCAAACTTGTATGCGAGACGCACTGAAGCCGCAAAGTTTGTTCAGACGGTGCGTTTTACCTGCGGGACCCTGCGACTTGCGTTTTGCGTAAGAATCGCAGCGGCAAAAACGCACCGTGTGAATCGGCCTTGACGGATAAAAAGCCGAGCTTTTTATCCCGACTTTTATTAATACCGGCTTTGGGGGCGGCAGCTACCAGAAAATAAATTGAGAATTTTTACGCCAAATTCGGTCAATTGGAGACGAGTCTGAAATTTGTTTCGCCGGGCGATAAAAACAAAAGGGGGGATCCTGATGTAAAAATTCCATTGGGAAAAAGTTTTGGGGAGGAATTCTCCCCATACCCCCCTTGGGTAAGCCCTTGGTATTGGGTTAAACTGCACTTTTTACCAACTAGCAATATGTGTATTGCAAACGCCAGATCAGTAGGCCACAAAGTTGCAGGGGTCTGGGGGCTGCAAGCCCTCAGAAAAAATAGCTATTTTTTTACAATTTTTAGGCCGAATTTCATCATTTGGGGATGCATCGGAAATTTTATTCTACAGGACAATTCTATAAACATTAAGATGGCAACGTCACATCAGACAGTATATTAGACAAGTAAATGCATCATAATGTACTTATGTAGACATGCATAGGCTTTGATAACAGATAATAAAAAGGACTGGTACGCCACTGAGTTGCAGGGGTCTAGGGGCGGCAGCACCCAGGAAAAAATTTCAAGATTTTTCCAATTTTTAGGCCAAATTTGGTCAATTGGAGACGTATCGGAATTTTTTTCTGGTCGACGCCCAAAAACCAAGGGGGACTCTTGTTGAAAATTTGTTCAGGTTACACCAAAAGGGGTGGGTTCAGATCCCCTGAACCCCCCCTGGCTATGCCCATGGGTCTTACTTACCATTTTTTGATGCGCTTCCAGTAAAATTCAACAATTTTCAATTTGGGAAAATAATGCATCTTCTAATACTAATAACTAATCAGTAAATGTTCTATTTACAGCTGGTCGTTCCTCGGCAGACCGAAATGTCGAAAGGCCGAATCGCCGAGTTAAACTAAAGATTAGGGGAAAATAGTATAATTTTAAGGTCAAGGTGCACAGGAAAAAATCTGATTACAAAAAAGTTACAAAAAAGTTACAAAAATATTACAAAACGGGTTTTGTCATTTTTTGTAACTTTTTTGTAACGTTTTTGTAACTTTTTTGTACTTTTTTTGTTATTTTTTTTTGTAATTTTTAGAAATTTTATTTTTTGCTTCAACCTTGGCAAAAACACATTCCAAGACATAAAAAAGGCATCTTGACTTCGAATTAGCTGTATTTTTAATTTTTTTGACTTTTTGAAATATTTGCTTTTTAACGTTTTGTAATTTTTTTGTAACTTTTTTGTAACTTGTAACTTTTTTGCAATTTTTAGAAATTATACGTTTTTGCTTCAAACTTGGGAAGAAAACATTTCAAGACATAAAAAAAGCATCCTGACTTCGAAATAGCTGTATTTTTAATTTTTTTGACTTTTTGAAATACTTGCTTTTTAACGTTTTGTAATTTTTTTGTAACTTCTTGTAATATTTTTGTTAATTTTTTGTAATTTTTTGTATTTTTATGTAACTTTTTTGTAATCTCATTGTTTTGCTTAGAATTTGGCAAAAACGCGTTTCTAGACATGAAAATGACGTCTAGACTCTTGACTTTGTAATAACTGCATTCTAACGTTTTCCTATTTTTTTTGAAACATTTTATTTTCAGCGTTCTGTATTTTTTCGTCATTTTTCTTTCGTTAATTTTGGTATCAGTTTTTTTGCAGCTCATATATATACATTAACTGTAAAAATGATGCAAAATCTTACTAGATTTGAAGACGATAGGGATTTCATCTTTATTAACAACATTATGGATCCCGTTATATTTCAAATACATACATACATATGTATATACAAACATATTTCGCATTTTCCGAATATGTGCACTTGCAGTTTTTTTTCATAGTACTTTTTTGTATGTATATATAAATCCAGTGGCGGATCCAGGGGACAAAAGTGTTTCTGATGGTCCCTGCACCGTTTCTGATACCTCCACAATTGACAAATTCTACCTTCAAAATTTAAAAAAATCAAAATATTTTTTCGTTCTGTTGGTGTTTTTTCGGCTTAGATACCTTTTTTCTTTGTGCATACCTATATGTATATATGCCAGGTCTATTATCATATTCTGTTCTGTGCTAATTGATTAATGTCTCACATGTTTGTATAGTCAGATAGGATTAAAAATACAAAATTAAATACAAAGTACAATATTTTTTGCTTTGCTGCATATACAGTATACATGTACACATGTTTATATTTTTTTGCATACATGCTATTTTTTGCAATTTTTTCACTTTTTGTTAATTTTAATTTTTGCATAAAGCATATTACACCAAGCTGCAGTGGCGTAGCCACAAAAACTTTCGGAGGGGGAATGACTTTTCTTTTTCTAAAACGTGTTAAAAATGCATTCAATTGCTATTTTAGCGCTAAAAACGACACATATTAGCAATTTTCGGCCAATTTATAGTTGCTGTATATTAAAATTTGCCACAGTCGACCATTTGGAACTTTGAATGGTGATCTGCTAACGGTACATGTATCCGCGTCTCGTGTGTCATTTTGCAGCCCTAGAATTGCAACACACATCAGAAACGGATCAAAAAAAGCCACCTGGCAAAAGCACATAGCAACGATAAATCATCGCAGAACCCCGATTTTTAAACGCAGCCGTAAAATAGCCTACGCTGGCCCATAGCACAAAAAATTCAATCCAACTCTTATGTACACAGCTGTACAGTGCACACAAAGGGCTTTATTTCCCGCCAAATGGACGTGACTTTTATTCCCCGCTCGACTATAACGTTTATATACGAGGCCATAGTCCTTTGGCCCTGGGCCTATTTTTTTGATCCAAAGGCTGTAATATTTTAAACTTAAATATTTTTGTTTATTTCATATCAATGCAATGTCAATGGTTAAAAACTCAAAAAGCTACAACCTCTGGGAGCCGCCGCCCCCACGCCCCCGCAATGTAAGTGTTTGCTGTAGATCCACTATATTTTTATATTTCATGTTAAGTGCGGTTTTCGATGCAATGTCGACGGTTAAAACCTCCAACAAGCTCAAACTTCTGGGGGCTGCCGCCCCCAGACCCCCACAGTGTTAAGTGCTTGCTGTAGATCTGTTAAACCCTGAACCGGGGGACTAATGGACGTAATGGAAAATGCGCCGAGAAGGATTTTGACCGTCGCCTAAGTGTCCCAGTTCAGTGAATAACGCCCAGCTTCGAGCTAGGTTTTTACGGATCTATCGTCGAAAAATCACTCAATGGACAGGTCGCCCCAGGCGGATGGGGAAACCACAAAGCCTACACGGCCCGACTATGGCCGGCAACTAACTAACTAAACTACACTAGGCTAGCCTTAGAACAACAGCATAAAATTTAGGTATTTACTGACACGGGCAACGAATTATCAAAACAGAACAGTGGGCAGAATTTAGAATGAAAACATAATGAGGAGGGAAGAACTCGTGAATGTAAAATGCGCCAAGCGCCTCAACGACGGTCCCTAAGTTTTACACGCGGAACATACCCATCCTGTGGAATCTGGAGTTCGGGGAGAGAAGGGGAAAAACCGACCGCACTCGTCGGATAAGCCAAGGGGTCTACACTAAAGGAAGTGAGAATTATGGCGAAGTCAATTTAGAAAACTGTCAGAGTTCTTCCCTTAAATTTTCCAGTGACAAATATAAAAGCCCTACTGTGTGTGTATAATTTTCTAACAATTTGGCAATGTGTAACTTTAGACTTTAAAGAGCAGATCTTATAATTTCTGTAAACATAGTTGAACAACTTTAGCTTCTGGCTTGGCTTGCTGCCACGTGGCACTTTTTCGTCAGCCGAAGCAATGCAAAGCCAGTGCCTCACGTGATCTCTACACGAGAGAGAAGCGTTAAAATGATGAAATAAACATTGCCAAACTGCGTTTTTGATGCGCGCGCGTTGGTTGTGTGAATTTTTGGTGTAAAGAGACTATTTGTCATGGTGGAAATGTCAACTCCGTACAGCGCCAATTCTGCCGCTCACAACAGATCCACTACATACATTTATTTCATGTAAAAAATGCAGTTTTCAATGCAATGTCGATGGTTAAAATCTCAAAAAAGCTTCAACTTCTGGGCCCGATTTATCGAAACATTAAATGTTCGTCGTTGAAAAAGAAATGTTTGTCGTTGAAAAAGCAACTGTTCGTCGTTGAAAAACAAATGTTCGTCGTTAAAAAACAAATGTTCGTCGTTGAAAGTTCGTCGTTGAAATTGTTCGTCGTTGAAAAATTTTTCAACGATGAGCTTTGGTTTTTTAGAACATTATTATGTTCTAGAAGACAAAAGCTCGTCGTTGAAATAATTTTCAACTTTTCAACGAAGAAAATATCAAGGGAGCTCAAGACATTCGTTGAAATGCTCGCCGTTGAAAATTTTTTAACGACGAACATTTGTTTTTCAACGACGAACATTTGTTTTTCAACGACGAACATTTGTTTTTCAACGACGAACATTTGTTTTTCAACGACGAACATTTGTTTTTTCAACGACGAACATTTTCAACGACGAACATTTGTCCTATAATTACGTGTTATGTTCGTCGTTGAAATGTTTCGATCAATCCAAAACTTTCAACGACGAACATTTTCAACGACGAACATTTTCAACGACGAACATTTTCAACTACGAACATTTTTCTTCGATAAATGGGCCCTGGAGGCTGCCGTCCCCAGACCCCCGCAATGTTAAGTGCTTGCTGCAGATCCACTATTGTAGTTTATGATGGTTGCAATTACAAACTCAAACAAGCTCTTCTGTTAAGTTAGAAGTGGTTATATAGTAGGCCCGAGTCACGAGTGTCAATATTCCAGAGGATATATTAAACGCGGCCATTATTTGTGGATGAAATCATTTTCAAATCTTAATTTTTGCACAGATTTACTGCGGAGTTGCTCCAAATTTATTCACATAAACGTGCGAAAACTTGAGATAATTGCTGAAAAATGGTCAAAAATACAAAAAATTAAAAAAATCCGAAAAAATCAAAATTTTTAAAAAATTCGTTATGCACATCATTCTAGCTCAAATAACGTGTAGAACAACTTTCCTTCAAGAACTATGGGTCGATTTTGCCTGGTTTCGACAAAAACGCCCAAAGTCGGTTATTCGGAGCGCCCCCTTA
>JASANF010018964.1:0-13753 GCA_030248245.1 Trissonchulus sp. WLG1_4 | reverse complement strand
TTCGCCAATCGCCTGTTTTCTACTTCTCAGATTAACTAAAGCTAAGCGGAGCTTTTCTTTAGGGCACAACTTTTTCTCTGAGTTTTTCAAGAAGGACTGTGTAAGTGAGGGCTGTCGGATCCCTTTCAAACTGTTTGGTAATATCGCGATACGCTTCATAAGCAGTATCTCTTAGGTACGCAGGTAGCAACTGACGTTTCTCTTCATTTGACCAGTTGCCTGCAAGTGCAGCCAGCTCAAAAGTCTCTGCCCATTGTATAAAATTGTCCTCTAGTCTGCCGCCAAACGCGGACAGACAGATTGGGTTAAGGGTTTGGATTTTAGCCTGGGGAGAGGAGATGTTGCTTAGTTGGTTTGTGATACTTTGAATTCTTGACTCTTGGAGCTGCTGCTGCCTTTGGAGTTCTTGTCTTAATCCTAAGATTTCTTGCTCATTTTTTGAAACGACTCGAGCAACTTGCCTGTCCTCGCGATCTATCGCTTGAGATGCACTTTTTTCGGCCATCAGTCCTTACCATGGGTTGGTCGGGCAGGATATGAGATGACACCGGGGGTGGTGGACACAGGGCGTGGCGGAGCGCAGTTTGGGGAACTGCCTTTTGGGCTCAAGGGTGGAGGTGCCGGCAACAAGTTCAGACTTTAAGGCCTGGGTTCGGAAAACGGGGCACCAAATGTGAAGTTCTTCACTACTAAGGAAACAACCAGCCAGAGGATTCGTTTATTGCAGAATAATCCACTGTTTCTCAAAGTCATTACTTTTAAGGAACATTACATGTCTACCAAATCGAGTTAGCCAAAACATTTTGGAGGGAAAAAGGTTAATTTTAAATATCACGGTTTAGAAAGTTAAACAACTTTAAAGGTCAAGGTTAGACTTGAGGTATACTGTAGATCAGTAATACGTAGACATGAATAGTTACGTACGTCACAGTTTATGAATTTATACGAAATTTGCGATAGCAATTGTTCCTCCTAGTTCCGCAGTAGTACCTCCTACTTCCTCCTAGTTTTGCAGTAGTACCTCCTGCTTGTGCACAAAACTTTTAAATCTACCTCAACATTGAGCTGAGTTATTAGGCAAACAAATTTTAATCTAATCCGTTTAATCCACTTTAGAAAATAGCCCTCGGATTCCAAAAGCGTCGACATTAACCTACGGACCAGACGTCGACTTTAAATTCCAGTACCTAACACCAAAGCCATAAATTATAATAAATTGATAGCTCGCACTACAATTGAAGTTACGTCTTGCTTGGTGTTAAATGAAGAAGGGGTTTTTCAAAAAAAATAAGTTTTATACTATTTATTTTAGATAATTTTGTGAAATTGTCTGCTTTAGCTACAGTTTTGACAAGAGAGAAAGCATTTCGGCTTATGTATTGGCTACGCTAATTGCATGCTTATCTTAAGCGTCAAATCTGTGACTATTGTTTACTTATAGAGACACTTTCAGTACACAAATAGCCTATATGGTGTGGTTTCTATGTTTACGTGAAAACCAATATTTTCACATTTTCTAAATTACTCTCTTCAGCTTCCATATTTTTTTGCTATTTTTGAACCAGTCTGGTGGTTGTAGAAATTTTTTGAAATTTCATTGCACCCCATGTGTTGTCATTTTTGAGCCACATTTTTATTAATGTCTGACCAGCGATTTTTATAAGTATTATTATTATTATTATAACTTTTTTTATGAGTACTCTTCATGCTTGCAATTTGTTGTTTTCGTAACGAACTCGCGTGTTCCTTATTGTCTCAGGGTCTAGCATTTTTGGGTCAGGCTTAGATACTCGGGTTGCAAAGCAGCAACTGCAGAGTATCTTCATGAAAAGAAGAGAAGTTTTTTCATAAAAAAGGCACCATACGCTAAAAAAGCAGCGGAAATAGAATTAAAGGACAACTATGATCAATGTGTTGATAATTTTAGCAGCTTTTTTCCTAAAATCATGCGGTTTTAAGAAGTTTTTTTGGAAATTTTTAACCAGCAGTTGCTATGTAGCATGTGTCAAATTTTTGGCAAGGTTGACTAATTCGAGGGTATTTTTTTATCCTTCCAAGTTAATACCTAAATATTAAATAATAATTCTTCATGTAGATTTGAACAACCGCCTGAATTTATTTTTAACCACTTTTTGTCTTCTTCTTTTAAAAGAGCAGTTACTGGTCCTCTATAATTATTATTTAAGGAGCGATTATTTTTAGTTCCTCAAACATTTAAAAAATGCTACACTTTGTTATATATTTATTGCAAAAAGGCAATATTAATACAATCTGATTTTATTTTAATATGAACAAGCTTAGCCTTAGCTTAAGATTCTGCGAAAGTCATGACATGAGCAATAATAAGGTACTTAGTTTTTTGAGAAGTTCCTAAAAGGTACTTTATCGTCTTTTCATATAGTCCTGTATAGTGTTTGTCTAAAAATGAAATTAGAGAATTGACAAAGATGTTTGTTAAATTTATTGAAAAAACATAACATTATCACCATAAGCGTAACGTTTTGAAACTTCGGCTAAACTAACTTTGTTCCTATGTACTTGATGTATTTCTTTTAAATAGTTTTTCGGAGCTTTCACGGAAATAAAATTAAATCGTTACTATCACTTAAGGTGGCGCTCAGGGGAACCGACTTTGGCGTTTAATTTTTTTCAGCGACATTTTTGACCATAATGTCTTGAAGGAAAGTTGATTTCATTTGATGTGCATATTGTGATAAAAACATTTTTTTAATTTTTTGGACAATTTTGTAGCCGTAGCAAAAATATTTTTTGTTTCCATATAAAATGATCACTCATATCGATGAAATATGCGGTTTCTTAGCTTTAAATTGATGTATTAAACTTAAGAATACGTTGGAGTTTTGCTGAGTTATTTAGCCGTAAAAATAGCAAATCCAAAATGAAAAACCTACAAAGCTGATAAATCTTCGAAAATGTCAAATTTTTGATTTAATTTCTTAAAAAATTGAGTATGGCTTCTGGTAACTTTTTCAACGGAAATATGCAGTCCTAGGAAAGGTCTAATTTTTGAAAAAGTGAAACATGTGGGCAAACCTTACATTTTTGCGTAGCGAAATCGACTACTTTTTTTGGACCTGGGTCCCAGCTGCCGTTTGCGATTGAGTTGTAAGTTTGCACAGTGAAAGAAAGAATATAAATGCAGACGTGAAAGTTTTTTCGATTTTCAAATTTTGGCCCGCAGCACTTTTTGTAGTCGCTCAAACACGACTGATTTTTGAAAAATCGATTTTTTGCAAAATCAAAAATAAAAATGAAAAATCGAAGATCAATCACGTCTAGAGTTTTGAGAGATCTTTCTATTGATACCAAGATCATCAAAATCGGTTGAAGTTTCGCTGAGCTAGGTCAAAAACAAAATTAGTGTGAATAGGAAATTCGACATGGTCATAAAATTTGACACGTTCACGTTAAAGTGCTGAACTGTATTGTAAATAAGTTTTTTTGACGTCTCTATGATATACAATTAAAGTGGTATTGCTATTTATTGCATGAGCTGAGCGCCAAACATGAGTTTTGTTGCTGAGCGCCACCTTAAATGAATTTTGCATAGGACCCTATTAAGGTCCTCATTACTTCTTAATTTTCACTTTTTCTAAAAACCGCTCTCAGTGACTCAAACTTTGAAAAGAAGGTCATATCAGTTGTCGCTAATTGCAACTAGTTGTTCGGCAAAACGAATAGCCAATCAGTCACATTGCAATGATGTAACACCAAAGAAAACTTTGAATGTTCCCGCCATTAACTTTTATGGCAATTTCTTGAAAGAAAGGGGAATTTTTTCGTTTCTTTTATTGTTAAGTTGTCTTAAAAGCTTATTTGCATGATATTGCTGTTAGTTCACAAACCAGAGTTGGACGCGGGGCGGATTTTCGCTGCCCCGCCCGCCCCGCGGGGATCTTGCCCCGCCCCGCCCCGCCCCGCGGGGCACCTCGCAGATTTTTGTTGCCAACTAAGACAATAGTAGTTTTTTAGCAGAAAATTTTTTGCTAAGTCGTTCAGTCAATATTTCACTCATTCAAATCGATCTAGTATGATAATAGGTGCAGATTATTAATCTCAAAACTAGGTAGCCTGGGGTAGTACTAGAATTTTCAAAAGGGGGTCGAACCTCGGAACTTTTTTCCTCAGCAGTTAGCATATAGGTGTACCTACATGTTGCAGCTTGCGGATGTCGAGGGGCGAGGCCCCCAGAAGCAAAAATTTGTTGCACTTTTTGAAGATGTGGTTCACATCGCAAAATGTGATTTCGTTCGATTCACTAACAAAAACCCATTAGCTCGGTTGCTCGATAGCGGCAACTTCCAGAAGTCAAACTTCCCCAAGTCTATATTCTACCCATGTTTTTTTCATGACGTATCTAAAAAAGTTATAAAAGTATGAGTGTCCATTTCTGCATAAACCAATTTCCACATTTGCATTACTTCAGGGGCGTAGCCAGGATTTTGAAAAGGGGGGAAGTCGCACCTTGTCCAATTCTTTTGCTCACTCAGTGATAGCATTTTTGAAGTTAAAGTGAAGTTTTTAGCGATTTTAGTACTTACACACGCCTTGTAAACGCAAGATACTAAACCCCAAAGTTGCAGGGGTCTGAGGGCGGTAGCCCGCAGAAAAAAAGGCTATTTTTTCAATTTTTAGACAGAATTTGGTCAACTGGAGACGTATCAGAAAGCTTTTCCGACAGAATAATTAAAATAAAAGATGGTGTGTAACACACATCAGACAGTGTGTTACACAAGTAAATGTAGCATAATGTACTCGTGTATACATGCATAGGATTTGACGAAAAATATTAACAAAGAATAGAAATCCACAGAGTCGCAAGGGTAGGCGGCAGCCCCAAGAAGAAATGGGGAGAATTTTTGGATTTTAAGGCCAAATTTGGTCAATTGGAGACGTATCAGAAATTTTTTAGGCCGGGCGATAAAAACCAAAGGGGGACCCGTGCAGGAAAATAGCATTTTTGCTCCTAGGCTGCATGTTTGCCCACCACTAGAATGACACCCCCCTGACGCCCTCGCCAGTAAATGCATAAGAAACAACGCTTTCGCATTGAGGTACCTAACCTATATGACAACTTCTTAGACCTCACCATTAAATATTCAAGCCTTTATTAACGAATGTCAAGCATAAACGTATTCGCAATTTTGTCATCTAAACTGAAATATACCTTAGAAAACGGTCAAAATATGTGACACAAACTATGTACATATTGTTAACAAATAAAAGCGTAAGATTTGTTTCATAGGTACAGTACAGCTCAAAATTAACATCATATGATTCCGGAGTCAGCGTCACTGACTTCATTTTGCAGTCAGTGACTGCAGTCAACCTATTGACGTCACAGGTCCAATGTTACTTCCGGTAGTTTTCATTTTCATTAACTGACTCCGGAATCAGAGTCAGTGACTGCGGAATCAGCGTCATCTTAGTCATCGCTAACACAAAATATGCTACACTCTTACCTACACATTTATGTATATCCGCATACACATGTAAGCCATTTGAAAAGTGGTAATGACTAATGTGATGCTGATGCCGCAGTCACTGACTCCGACTCCGGAGTCAGTTAATGAATTTCAAAACTACCGGAAGTAAGTTGGACCTGTGACGTCAATAGTTTGACTGCAGTCACTGACTGCAAAATGAAGTCAGTGACGCTGACTCCGGAATCATATGATGTTAATTTTGAGCTGTACTGTACATATATTTCTTACAAAAGATTTTTGTTAAAAGATCATTCAATAAAAAGAAATAAAACGAACTGATATTTTTGGGCTAATTAACTACTATCTAGATCCAAGTTTTAATTTCTAGAATTAAGGTGGTAGTAACGTTTTCGACACTTTTGCAGGAGTAATTTTCGCTTAATTTTCAACCAAGAATAATAGTACGCAAATTTGTTGAATGGAAAGAGGAGGCCCCAATTTAGAAATGAAAGAAATGGGGGCGACGTGAATCGAACCCGGGCCGCCTGCTTCGAAGTCAAGCATGCTAACCACTACACCACAGCCCCCGAGTCTCATATGCCCTAATTCTCATTTATAACAGGGTCCCCCCTTCGAACATCGTTGCGATCCTGCAACGATACTCGGACGATACTCATGCTCCCGAACCCGATGCCTCAAGGGCGCAGCACATTCACACGAAAGGCCTCCAAGCCTACATCAGTCACACAACACACTCAGGGTTTCCTGGCTTACCCGCAACCACAGGGTTTCTCGATCGACCCAAAACGATTCCCAACCAATACCGAGGGTTTTCTCCGGCTCACCCCTAACCGAAACCGAGGGTTTTTCGGATTACCCTTAACCGAGGGACCACACTAGAGAAGCTATGTACACATTCATACAGCACACAGCACGAGTACCGTAAGGGTTGAATTGCCAACCTCAACCCACGGTATGGGGCTCCTAACCCACCTCCGAAGACGGTTCGGGGATAGGGCTGTCCTGATGACCCGGCCCTATCCTCTCCGTCCTGTTACGGTCGTCACTATGTTGAAAGAAAGAGGAGGCCCCAATTTAGAAAGAATGAAAGAAATGGGGGCGCCGGGAATCGAACCCGGGCCGCCTGTTTCGAAGTCAAGCATGCTAACCACTACACCACAGCCCCCGAGTCTCATATGCCCTAATTCTCATTTATAACAAATCAACTTAGAATTATATAAACTATAATGGGATGAGTGGTTGCTTAAATAGCTTGAAACAGTCATTTTTAATTTTTGTAAAAAATAATTTTCAGCCAGTTAAGGCAAATTATCGTAAATTTTAGGTTTTGCTAAGCCAAAGTTGTGGCTAGTCAAAACGGCCGTTTATTGAAAAAAAATGACACACGGGCATGTCAAAAACTTTCATTTTAGGTACATATCAAACCTTGTTTGTTCATGTTTTGCTTTTTGAGGTTACGTCACATTTACGAAACTTTGCTTTTTTAACTTTAGCACATTAGAGAAAAGTACGCAAAACTTAACAACTACTAATAGGAAATTGTTCAATATTTGGGACAAACTGGCACACATACATGTCCACTTTATGCTAAAATTCTAAAAATAATGTATACTTAATTTTTGTTTTACATCAAATTCACTCCCAGAATTCTGTAAAAATGCACTTCCGTGGACTAAATCTCAAGTTTCGATGTTGCAATCTTTTCATGCGTTATTTGACATGTTTTAGAGACAATTTATGATGTGCCATTTTCATCATTTGGTTTAATTCAGCGTATTGCTTGAAAAAATTAGATTCAAAAATTTGTATATTTTTCAAAATTCGAAAAATTTCAAAGTTGAAGATCCGTAACTTCTATCCTGCGTCATACATTATATCAAACTTTAGCGTTAGGATTCACACTAATATTGGCTATATGGGTGTAAATAATAAATTAGTGGGTATTAAACTGTCAAATTTACAAGCAAAACATGAAAAATGCAATAATTCACAAAATTCGACTTTAACGGTGTCTGCTGACAAGCATACTACAGATTTAAACTAATTAACTTAACGTGCCAAAGACAGCTACTAAATTCATTGGGTCAATCAAAAGTTATAACAAGTTATAAAAACTATCGAAAACGTAACTACCACCTTAAGTGCTCAAAATAGGTTTGCCGTTATCATTCAACCAACGTTGTATATAATTGTGTAAAATTGAGATCTTGGACAAATCACAAATTTTGTATGCAATTTTTACTGTACATAGTTTGACACAATGAAGTCGCTTTTCGAATAATGTTTTGATCTGTCTAAAAAAATGGTTACAAATTAACACTCAATTTGAGATGTGAACAAGCTCTTCTGCTGAGTTAGAAGTGGTTATATTGTGAGGCCCGAGTCACGAGTGTCAATATTCCAGAGGAAATATTAAACGCGGCCATTATTTGTGGATGAAATCATTTTCAAATCTTAATTTTTGCACAGATTTACTGCTGAGTTGCTCCAAAGGTGGTTGCTGGGATACGAGTGAAAATCATTTTAGTGATTTTATTTTGACTACATTAGCAACCACGGAGGCAATGTATACACACGTGTATGTGAAAAAGTAAAAATATTTAGCTTTGATTTTTATTAATTAAGTCGAACAATTTTAACTGTTTAAACATATGTAAGTGTAGCTGAATCTGAAGCTAAAACACCACTAGGTCGTCTTATAAGCTGTTAACTTGAAATTAAAAACCACGTGCTGGACAATGTGCAGTATAAAAATTCATGGATGTTTGGAATATTCAAAATAAACTTTCTAGTCTAAGATTGGGTTAAACTGTTAAAAAGTTTGATTCAAAAAAAATGAATGGGCTCGGCCGGGAGTAGAACCCGGGACCTATCGCACCCTAAGCGAGAATCGTACCACTAGACCAACGAGCCACATAGTACTGTCTGATAAACTTGGATTATGACCAGTCTTTGCAACACGAAATCTCTGTGTACCGCCCATGCATTATGGAGCAGGTAACTGTATGTCGAACTGTATTGCATCGAAATTTTAGAAGAGCAAAAACTGCTGACTAAGAAATTGATAAATAGGGGATGGCCTCAGGTATTTCAAGTTTTGACATGGGTGTATCGAAAATCTTCGAAACCATGTATCTACATGTTCATACTTTTGATATTAAGGCCAGTTGGCTCAGGTGGTAGTGCGACAAGCATTTACTGAGCATCTGATTTCCAGTCAGAAGTTTGGGGATTCGACACTCCACCGGTTCGCAACTTTGCAGTATTTGTAGTTACAGCTGCTGTCATTCTTAACCAACCACCGACTTTCCGTCAGTAACAATTGACCTACCTGCCGTTGTAGTGTAATTTAACGTAGGAGATTCGACCTACCCAAAGTTACATAGGACTTTCAGAATCTGAATATAGTAAAAAAGTGAAATATCAGAAGTGACCCTTCAGGGACAAAGTTTTGTTAAGACTGATTATCTACGATGTTTTAGAGCAGTTTTTAAAAAATCATAAACTGTCTAAAAGATCAGGTTTCCTGATGACTGTTTAATTGATTTTTGAATCGTAGTAGTTTCAACCATTTTACTTCAGACTGGTTTTTGAAAAGTTTGCGGATGATTCTAAGTTTTATGGCAGATATTCTCCCTGGACTTTCTTGGAGTTGCATAATGTTATGGAGTTAAGACACTTTTTATTTATTTCCTGTTTTCTTGGATGTCTATTTATTTGTGGTGAGTTTTTACAGTTTTTTAGTAATTACATTTTTTAAGCTACTCGCCTATCGATATAGTAATTATGTAGAATAACATTAAATAAAAAAAATAATAAGATCAGTTTAGTTCGAAGATTGTGACAAATTATATAAATAAGTTAAATTAAATCATTATTACCTACTTTTAGTCAAAATTTAGTTTCACAAACTACTAGCTGAGATTGTTACAAGCAAAGTTACATAAGTTTGTGTGTTCCATGTCCTACATTCGGCACTTTAGTAAAAATCCCGCAATCTTTTTTCCGAATAGTGCCAGATATATTAAAACAAGAGTACATAGTAGCGTCTCACTCTATATAGAAGAAGAGTGAGACACTCTCCAGCCTGCCTGTGTTATAGCACAGGCAGATGCGCTGGGCCCAATTTTTTGAAAAAAATGTTCTCCGTTTAAGTTCTCCGTTTAAAAGCTCTCCGTTTAAAGTTCTCCGTTTAACATTTTTCATTTTTTCGAAACCCTCAAATTTGAATTTAAACGGAGAACATGGATTCTGCTAAATGCAATTTTTCGAAGCTCTCCGTTTTAGTTCTCCGTTTAATTGTTCTCCGTTTAAAGTTCTCCGTTTAAAAGTTCTCCGTTTTTTTAAACGGAGAACTCGCTATTTTTAGACGATTATTTTCGGAAGAATTCTAAAATAGAACTCCAAAGTTCTCCGTTTAAATAAACGGAGAACTCTAGTTCTCCGTTTATTTAAACGGAGAACTCTAAAAATTTTAGAACAATTATTTTGGGAAGATTTCTAAAATAGAACTCAGAGTTCTCCGTTTAAATAAACGGAGAACTATAGTTCTCCGTTTATTTAAACGGAGAACTTCAGTTTTCCGTTTATTTAAGGGGGTAATGTCGCGAAAGCAGTCGATTTTGCGCGACTGTAAAACTTGTTCACTGAAATGTTAGAAATTGTTTTTCTACATTTCGAAAATCTATCTAAAGGCAAATATTTCTGCCAAGTTTCAGCGAAATTGGTGCAGCATACAGTTTGCAATGATGTCGCAAAGTCGGTAAAATGACGTTTAAAAAAACCTAAGCACATTCCATATTTTCGTCACTTTAATCAATTTTTCAGTTTAGTTTGTTTACACAGGCTGATAGCACATATGTTGTAGTTTATGCATACAACATTTAGTGCAAATTGCTGCAGCGGCTGTGGAGTAATACTTGTTTGAACAGTGAAACTGTACGTAAACTATAAAGTAGTAACAGCAATAATGATAAATTGTGAAAAATGAATGAATGAATGAATGAACAAGCAAAAGTTTACTGCAAAAGTAATCCAGTGAGTCAGTAGGGTGAACGTTTGACAACATTAGGCCTGTTGCGCAGTAAAAATTAATCGCAACCAAAAGTAACTTTTAACAATTCAAGAATGCATCATTGGAAGAATATGACAATCTACCTGAAATAGAGTTAATTGTTTTAGCTAATCTTGTGCTGTGACCAGTTTACGTCGGTAAATGTAAAAAAGCAAGCTTCAAAAAACCAAGCCTAAAAAATTTCAAGCCACCCCAGCAGACAGAGTCGCAAACTGCAGTCGGTTTCATGCTTTTTAGTTTTCTGAGCTCATATTTTTCTTTGGCGGCGGTGTAACATTGGGCAAAATTAGCAGCATTTTCAGCAGAAGGAGTCATTATGTGCTGTTTGATTTAAATGGAATTTAGTAATCATATCACACAGAAAAAAACTAAACAAACTAAATTCAAGCATGTTTATTTTTAAAATTAAAAATAGCCGCAAAATGTGATGGTATTTGAATTTAAGGCATAATGGCAAAATATTGTGAAAAATCACTAGTGTGTCCCGATTTTAGCTATAATGAAAACTAAAAATTTTCACCCAGCGGCATGTTTACGACCCGAAAAAATTAGGGTTACGGGACCTTCACAGGAGTAGGCCTACAGCCTCTACACGACCCGGCCCAAAAAGTTAACTCGATCCATTTTTTCCAAACTTCGTGTGAAAAATGAATTTGAACAAAATTTGAAGAATCTAAAGAAGGTTTGAAATGTCCATAGACCACTGAAAGTTTCCAGACAGAAAAAATGTTGAACTATTTTTCGCGAAAGTTTGTTTTAGAAAAACATAAATTTTTTTATCCACCGGGATTTGATCCGGAGACTTCTCGCATCCGAAACGAGAATCGTGCCACTAGACCACCGAGTTACAATTACGATTGTTTCTAAATAACATTAAATGCAATTAAGTGCAACACAGAATCTCGGCATACCGTCCTTCTACTATCAGTACAGTTATGTCGTACTGTTAACATACAAATTTTCAAGATATCACTAACATCTGAAGAAGAAACTATAACTAATAAAGAGGTATGTAAATCATCATGTAAATCAGAGGTATGTTTTCGGTTTTGACATCTGTATAACAAAGATCTTTGACATTCAAGACCGGTTGGCTCAGGTGGTAGTGCGTTAAGCATTTGCTGAGCATCTGATCCCAAGTCAGAAGTTTGGGGGTTCGAATCCCCACCGGTTCTCAGTTTTTACATTCTGAGTATTCTGAGAGGCATCGATTTCTAGCGTTATTTACTAACACTGGAAGGGTAGGCCTCTCAAAACACTGGAAGGGTAGGCCTTACAATGTAATATATTTAATACTGGAAAATCGACATACCGGAAATAACAGGTAAGTCTATCTATTTGAAGATTCTGCAAATTCTATACAAACCAAGTATAAAGTACCTGTTGCGCTGTGGCGCAACAGGAAAAACGTTACCTGATTTACATATTTCCTTGACTTCCTAATTATTTGGTATTCGGCCGAAAATTGACTTTTCGGTACCGAATACCGAATACCAGTTTTTCGGGCGAAAGCAGAATACCGAATTTTCGGTACATCCCTAATTTTTAGTACAAGTGGCTAAAGAAAGATCCTTTCCATAATATTTGGATTTTTTACAAACAGTTTGCGCCACAGCTCTGAATCATACAATTAGCTGTTGAGGCTGAAAGTTGGTACGGTTTTTGACATGTTTTAACCCCAGGCATCTCCCCCAGTTTTTCTTTAATAAATAACTATTTAACTTACTACGTAATTAGCATGAAAACAATCGCACTGAAAATTTAACATATTTTCTTGTATTTTAAAGCCCTTTGAAAATGTCCACAGGTGAAACTTAAAAAAAAGTGAGACAAAATGCCTCTGGATATTGACCTTTACAGTGCTATGCCAAAAATTCGTGCTGAGGCTTTCCTTGTAACTTGAATTCTGTGAGCGCAAAGTTTGCATAGAAATCACAAAGACTTCGAAACGCGACTACCACCTTTATCCTACAACGTTAAAGTTATTTTAGTGTTGCAATTAGCAAACTCGCAGAATTGCATTTTAGTGTTGCAAATAGTAATTCGTAGAGAAACTGAAAAAGATCTAGCACAGCCATTAATTAAACAAGCAAGTTCTCCGTTTAAATAAACGGAGGTCGCTAGCTCCGTTTAAAAGTTCTCCGTTTTTAAAAACGGAGAACATTTAAACGGAGAGCTATTGAAATAAAGAACATTTTAATCTGAGAACATTCTAAATTAAGAACATTTTTTATTGAAATATCAATTTAAACGGAGAACTAGAGTTCTCCGTTTAATTAAACGGAGAACATATAAACGGAGAACTTAAACGGAGAGCTTCGAAAAATTGCAATGGAAAATAGATAAGTTCTCCGTTTAAATTCAGATCGTTGGCTTCGAAAAATCTAAAAATGTTAAACGGAGAACTTAAACGGAGAACATTTTGAAATATGTGCGTGCAATCATATAGGTTCGCCGTTTAAATAAACGGAGAAGTCGAGTTCTCCGTTTAAATACACGGTGAACATTTAAACGGAAAGCTTTAAACGGAGAACATTTAAACGGAGAACTTAAACGGAGAACTTTTAAACGGAGAACTTAAACGGAGAACATTTTTTTCGAAAAATTGGGCCCTGGTCGTTTTCAAGCTACATGTTGACATTCTATGCAACATGTGACTGTCCAATCAGAAGCGAGCTTCTATTCTCTGATTGGCAGACGCCTGTGCACGTACTCCAATCATAAAACGGGATAGGAATAAAGGTTAATAACTCATTATTTATTCATAGTCTGCTTGTAAAAACATTAAAAAAGGTTTGCAAATACTTTTGGGGATATTTTGGCAAACTTTCAGCGAAATTGATTGAGAAACTTTGAAGAAATTCAAAAAAATTTATATCTCAAAAGTTTCTCAATCAATTTCGCTGAAAGTTTGCCAAAATATTCCTAAAGGTATTTGCAAACCTTTTTTAATGTTTTTGCAAGCAGACTATGAATAAATAATGAGTTATTAAGCTTTTATCCCTATCTTAGTGCTTATCAACACATCAGCGATTATATACCAAAGTGTGTTACGCAGGGAATCTACGCGCTGATTGGTCAGTCACATGTTGCATAGAATGTCAACATGTACCCTGAAAACGACCAGCGCATCTGCCTGTGCTAGAACACAGGCAGGCTGGAGAGTGTCTCACTCTTCTTCTATATAGAGTGAGAAGCTATTATGTACTCT
>JASANF010018962.1:0-20085 GCA_030248245.1 Trissonchulus sp. WLG1_4 | reverse complement strand
TGTATGTTTAGTTTATAGCCGCGTTAAAACAGGCTAAACAAATTACTTCAGCAATAGCTTGTTTAAGTAAACTCGTTTTAAGTACAACGGCCGTTTGCACCAACCTTATTCTCGAGCTATTCTTATTTTCTTGTTCTTCTCGAGTACTGTCCACCATTTTACAAAATTAAAAATTGTGCTCAATATCGATATTGGGAATTTAGGTTTTAATTAGTAATATGTAGTGTACCCATTATCGAGGAAACAGTGAAAACAAATCAAATGGATACATGTTTAGGGTTAATAAGATTAGCTATTCTTGAGTTATTTCATTCTCGAGCTATTCTATTTTGGTGCGAGCCAGTGCAAGTGTTCTAAGAACGTATTTTTAAAATTATTTTTCAACTAAACTAACTAACCAAACTGAACTAAAAGGTTCAAGTAAAACAAAAACAATTAATTTATTTTAAGATTTAACATTTATTATTAACTAAAATTTAAAATTTAAAACAACAAGCTTAATTTGTGATACGTACATGTAATGTAATTTATAATGACTTACTTTAGCCAAGGCATTCAAAGAAAGCAATAGTAAAAGTAACAACAGTTTTGACTAAGCAGACACTAATCGTTTAGTACACCAATTTGCTCATGTACTTAACAAGCTGGCCAATCTGATATCTGGCTTGATTTTTTGACCTTTTATGTCTCTATTGATGTCTGGCTCACAAATGGTGATTGGTTAAAAATATTGGTAGATATTGGTAGTCTAGTGTCTGGCAGTATTTATTTGACACCATGTGGCATTTCAGTAGTTTCTCAGTGAGCGTACAATTTCAAATCAAAAAGTTCTCATTTTGCAGCCTATGAGCAAAACTGCTTTGGCGACACTACCACCTTAAATGAGCTTTTAAACTTATCAGTTTTTGTCTTAAGACAGGCTATGAGCTACTCAGCAGTAAATGTGAGCTGCAAGATGGACTTGAAAATCTTTTATCCGAAATTAACGGCCGCGTTTAATATTTCCCGTGGAATATTGACACTCTAATCTCAC
Organism: Trissonchulus sp. WLG1_4; assembly: GCA_030248245.1. Taxonomy (NCBI): domain Eukaryota; kingdom Metazoa; phylum Nematoda; class Enoplea; order Enoplida; family Ironidae; genus Trissonchulus; species Trissonchulus sp. WLG1_4. The sequence continues at coordinate 19,052 of JASANF010018962.1, read as the reverse complement.
AATGTAACCACTTCTCACTCAGCAGAACAGCTTGTTGTCAGACAAAAGGCGGGACGCTGGCAGGCAATCACTGAATCATCATATTCATAATTGTTATGTATTATGCTATATATGTTATGCATATATATAATGCAAATTGCAAACATGTGTGTGCAATGGACATATTACTTTTGCAAGTTCTAACTAATTTGCATATGATATGAACATGCATGTGTGCACAAAGTATGAAATTTTAGGGACGTTCAAAAGACCCTGGGTATCAAGAGCACGTATTGTGCACTTTGATACCCAGAGTCTTTCTAAATGAGCTGCTGCGCTGTGGCGCAGCAGCAAAAATACTGAAGACTGCTACAATACTCGGCTTTTGAGCAAGTTTCACGTTCCTGCTGCATTGTTCCATTTTTTTTTATAACCGATATATATTTTTTCCGGTAAATGCGGACATTTTTTTAAACGGCGCAAATAAGTGAAACATTTTGCGATCTATAACTCAAACTGTAGGTAATTATGTTGCCAAGATGTATCTTTTCATACGACTGTTTTGGTTCAAAATACACTATTTTTTCTAAAATAAGTCAATTTGAAAACGCTACAGAGTTTCAGCAAAAACAAAGATTCACATTTATGAGGAAGGTGCACCTGCATCCACATATTTTATAACATTAAGTTGAATTTCATAAAGAAAAATGAAAAAGTGACATTGAAAGCATTGAGACTGAGACCAACTTGTGCAAGGACAAATGCGGTGTGTTGCTGGCTGCTTATCCAAGCAGGTTGTTTTAAGGTCTTTTCTTGCACTCGCGAATCCCTGACACAGCACATGCCCGTGGTCGGCCACGAAAACTGACGGATGCACGGGCCCTGTCAATTCGGCATCGATATCGTTGCAACAGTGACCGATCATTCGTGTCAGTTCGGAGGTTATGTGAACGCGCGTCGTGAAAGGCAGACTGATGGTCTGTATAAGGCTGGTATTGCATTTTTCTTCCAGACGCTCACAGGCTGTCACACAGTCTTCACCCGCATCGCTAAGGGCAAACCGGATATCGTTGGTTGCGGCAACCCACGGATAGGATGCTGAAATTATTATCTTAATTTTTGAACTATTCTCAATTTTGGTATGAATGGGGCAAAACATTTTAGAAAGAAAAACTTGAAATATTGGGACTTGAATCCGGGCATTCCTCATTGAGGCCCAGTAGTGTCCTACACTGTTAACTTTGTTGCAAATTTGTCAACTTGGCTACCTTAAGTTGGCCAACTCGACTTGGCCAACTTGGCCAAGTTAAGTTGGTCAACTCAACTTGACCAACTTAAGTTGGCCATATCAACTTGGCTAGCTCAACTTGGCCAACTTAAGTTGGCCAACTCAACTTGGCCAACTTGGCCAACTTAAGTTGGCCAACTCAACTTGGCCAACTTAAGTTGGCCAACTCAACTTGGCCAACTTGGCCAACCAACTTAAGTTGGCCAACTCAACTTGGCCAACTTGGTAAACTTAAGTTGGCCAACTCAACTTGGCCAACTTGGCCAACTTAAGCTGGCCAGCTCAACTTGGCCAACTTGGCCAACTTAAGTTGGCCAACTCAACTTGGCCAACTTAAGTTGGCCAACTCAACTTGGCCAACTTGGCCAACCAACTTAAGTTGGCCAACCAACTTGGCCAACTTGGTCAACTTAAGTTGGCCAACTCAACTTGGCCAACTTGGCCAACTTAAGTTGGCCAGCTCAACTTGGCCAACTTGGCCAACTTGAATATCCGATACTTTGACTATTCGAAATGAAGTCAAGTTCTAATTAATCATTTAATAATTCTTAATTTTTTCAAGTTAGTTAGTCAGTTAATGAAAATGAAAATTTAAAATGTAAACTTCGAGATTTGAACTTGACTTTATTTCAAAAAGTGAAAGTATCGGATGTTCAAGTTGGCCAAGTTGGCCAACTGAAGTTGGCCAAGTTAGCCATTTTTAAGTTGGCCAAGTTAACCATTGAAGTTGTCCAACTTGGCCAAGTCAACTGGCCAACTTGACCAATTCTAATAGCACAAGACCAGGACGGTGTGCCCCCGGATGTGCCTTCAAATTTTTTTAAAATGATTTTTAATGTCTTTTTAGATTCATTTATTTCTCATCATCCCACATTTATGCTGAACAATTACCAATTCTTCGAAACAGAACTAACTAACTATGTATGATGATTAAGTTGGCCAACTTACTCAACTGATTAGGTTGGCCAAATTTGGCCATGTAGGACACTACACTTGGGCCCTTCCTTATTGACTAATCAAACTACTGTAATTGTTTCAAATAAAACTCCATCCTCGCGTCAAATTTTCATACAAGACACGTCGGATGACATATTCCGACGCGTGAGGATTAGGATCACTCGGAGCCTTCGCTAAGCAAAGTTTAATGTCGTTCGACGCTAAATAAAACTAAATAAAATTTAATGCGAAGATAGAAAAGGAAAGTCAGGAACGGGAGTTGAAGACGATTGAAAAATAAATATGTACAAACACATTTTTCCACTTTGTTATTACTTCTAATTTTACCAAGGTAGTTTGAACAAAAGTTTACAAAAATTTTAAGCCTGGAAAAAACGTTGAAATTACGTAAAGTACCCTACATTTACAAGAATGCTGGGGAGTTCCTGCCAAGCTACATTAGACTGTCTGGCACTGGCTAACTGGCTAAAGCATTTAATCTCAGTTTTTGCTTATAATTGTTTAACAAATTACTTAAACACTTTTCTTTTTTAACAATAGTTTATCTTTTAAAAGTTTCAAATAATTTAAAATTTAAAATTTTTGTAACTTAAATTTTTCACATGCTTTGCGCACAGCAGTTATGGTATAATTATGCTTGACTCCTGTTTACCCCATACTGCACAGACCTTAGATGGTTTTGAGCACAGAATGCTTGATAAAAGTTTGGCATCGGATAACATCACACAATGCTTAGATGGGAGCATGGTGGTATCTTAACTTTGGTGTCAGTGTTTACTCACATCATCTGTGCCCTTTCCTGTTAGTTATCAGCCTTGAACATAATAGTTATGACCAGCGATGCACGGGGCGAATCGGCGAGGGGGGGGGGGTGCCCGACCCCTGGCGGAAGGGGGTGTGGTCCCTAGTTCTGGCCATTTTTCAAAATTTTTCGATTTTCAACTCATTTTTGGGATACTTTTTTCGCCGCAGGCGAAATTTTTTTGCAATTTTTCAACTTTTTACGCATTTTTTGGGCACTTTCTTGGCCATCAGAGGGGGGGGTGGGGGGTTGAGGGGGGGTGCCGGATGTCTGAGGGGGGGGGGGGTGCCGACCTTCCCTACCCCCCCTATGTGCATCTATGGTTATGACGCTTTCAATATTAATTGCTAATTACATAACATGAAATATTGCTATGCAATCTTCTATTTCCATTGTAAAGAAAACACGCATAGCTTTTTATTTACGGATGACTTACTGGATGTTCCAAGCAGATTTAGTATAAATTTCTTATTACCTGCTTGGTGTAATGAGTAAATCCAAATGACAGCAACAATATGGGGAGCAGAAAAATTCATTAAACTGAAAAATTTAATCAAAAAGTTTTCAGAGTTTGAAATAAGAAGTATAAAACTAGTTGGGAAATTGTTAAAACAAGGAAAGCATCTCACAGACCATACATAGTTTGTAAAAAAACCCAATTTTCGTTTTGTTAGATCTCATTTCACACAAGTTTTAATTATATTATCAAGTCCAAACAAAGCGTTCAGCCAAATTGAATTTTAATAGCAATGACAAACTTAGGCAGTAACGAAAATATAAAAAAACAAGGCAGCAGCTACGAACAAAACAGCCATAACATTTTAGGCTAAGCCTTCACTTAAACACCCACTAAAACGATCTCTCTCAAATTAACGCGCTGTGATAATTTGCCATACATATGTTTATATGTGACATACATGGCGTGAAACTTTTTCCTGTTGGGCCACAGCCCAACAGGTCTTTAATTTTGTTTCTGGTATATATCTTAACACACTGCTAGGGTTAAAGTGCTTATGTGCGGGGTGTGTTTTACACGTCTTTTACCGTACATTTGCATCTGTCACTACCAAATGCTTTGTATTCTCACTTATCTTCTTACATTAAATGTTCAAGCATGGTAGGCGAAAATGCAAAAATAAAAAAAGGAGTGATGCACTAGAAATCGAAGCAGTGACCTCATGGTTTAAAGCCTGACACACTAACCACCAAACCACTCAGATTCCTAAAAAGTTAAGCTATCAATTTAAAACTTATTACTTACAGTGTTGACAGTGTTGCCTGCTTCAAAAGTGACGCAAAAACAGACCAAGTTGAAATTGAAATTTTTTTCAATAAAAATAGCTGCAGAGTACCTACAGTGATTAAACTTCACTGTTTAAAACCTTTTTATTAAGATTTTGCAGGTGGCTGCAAAATCATGCGATTTTTACAAAAAACTGAATCAGGTTACTGACCCAACAGGTTTACGATGGCCTCTGGCCAATGTACTTGAAAGTATATGCTTTATACTTACTGAAGATTTTGCCGCAGATTGGGCTTGTTGTTTTATGTTTTAGTGAAACTGAAAAACGTTTTCGCTAGATAGAAATAAGGAACGCAAAATAAAACTACCAGTATGTTTCATAAGGTGAATATTCGCTGAACATAAATAGTAAATAAATAACATGACTCAAGCGGTTGTATTTTTATTCAGAAATAACCCAATCAAATAACTAGCAAAATGAACTTAAACTAATTTTATTCTCGTTTTTTTGTTTCTTTTAAGTCGTTTCTGCTAAGGGAAAAATTAAATAAAAAAGTGTTAAAATCTAATAACCATCTATGTACCAATATGTTCTACAAAATTACCAAAAAAATTAACTAGAGTTCTTCAAAAACTATTTGATAAAATTTTATATGCACCTAATGGCTGAAGTTTCAGCATATCTTAGTGACAAATTGCGTGGCTGTAATGGCTTGGAGTTCAAAATTACTTCAATGGCAAATCATCGTTGAATCATTATGAAAAGGTGAACATAATCATCTGGCAATCATTCGAAGCTTACATCCTTTTCATTTCTACAGTAGAATTATTATTGCTACTGCTACAGTAAGAATTATTTGAACTTAAATTGTCATGTTGAACACTTTTACAGGCAGGCTACCTACATATCCGAAGTTATGTGCAAACTTATCCATTTGGGTTCGATTCATACTTACAACCGTATGTCTGTATGTCCGTTCTGCTTTCAGGTGTGTTTTTCTGCTTCTTGTCCGTCAGGTACTTTTCAGTGTTTTGCGATATGTGGCAAAGTCCGGCTCATAACTCGTCCTTATGCTGTGCTTGTTTCTATAACTATAATTTTTTTCCATAGCAATTCTGGTAAAGTTTAGGGTCGATTCATACTTACAACCTTATGTCCGTTCAGCCGACAAAATGACGCAATAATGACGTCACAGGCGCTGGATGATCCACTGCACAAGGCTGCTGGTGACGTCATTTTGCAGGCTGATACCGTGGTACGGCTGTAAGTATGAATCGAGCCTTTCCCGTGTTGTAAATGAGAATTAGGGCCTATAAGACTCGGGGGCTGTGGTGTAGTGGTTAGCATTCTTGTCTTCGAAGCAAGCGGACCGGGTTCGATTCCCGGCGTCTCCATTTCTTTCTTCTTTTTAAATTGGGGCCTCATCTGTCTTTATAACATAGTGGCGACCGTGACATAGGACGGAGAGGATAGGGCCGGGTCCTCAGGACAGCCCTATCCCCGAACCGTCTTCGGAGGTGGGTTAGGAGCCCCATGCCCTGGGTTGAGGTTGGCACTTCAACCCTTACGGTACTCGTGCTGTGTGCTGTATGAATGTGTACATAGCTTCTCTAGTGTGGTCCCTCGGTTAAGGGTAATCCGAAAAACCCTCGGTTTCGGTTAGGGGTGAGCCGGAGAAAACCCTCGGTTTCGGTTAATGTTTAGCCGGTTAAAACCCTCGGTATTGGTTGGGAATCGTTTTGGGTCGATCGAGAAACCCTGTGGTTGCGGGTGAGCCAGGAACCCTGAGTGTGGTGTGATTGAAGTAGGCTTGGAGGCCTACGTGTGAATGTGCTCAGCCCTTGAGGCATCGGGTTTGCCCCGGGAGCATGAGTATCGACCGAGTATCGTTGAAGGGTCGCATCGATGTTTGAAGGGGGGGACCCTGTTGTAAATGAGAATTAGGGCCTATAAGACTCGGGGGCTGTGGTGTAGTGGTTAGCATTCTTGTCTTCGAAGCAAGCGGACCGGGTTCGATTCCCGGCGCCTCCATTTCTTTCTTCTTTCTAAATTGGGGGCTCATCTGTCTTTATAACACCCGTATACTGTTAGCCTTTACCGTTATACTGCCTCACACTAGTGAAACCTTTCGGCCTGATGTTTCACAGAATCAGCTAATTCACGAGAATGCCTTCTTAGGTATGTCATCACCAATGTTTCCTGGTCCTGTCCCCAGGAAGTTCCTGCTTGAGCCTTGATAATGTTATTTCGTTGGCGAGCTTTGCTGGTCACGGATTAGATATGGGCCGAGAACGTAAGCATAGGGTCGAATGTTACTCCAAGGATTTTTGGTGTTTTTTGCAGTTTTTTCCAATGGCAGGTTTGCATTGTTGATGGACACAGCTGGGTTCTGATTTACTTGAGCTGTTGCTGTATGGATGCAGAACGGACATACGGCTGTAAGTATGTATCGACCCGTTTTTTAGTGTGCGGGCTAATACTGATGAACCGTTCTTTTGCTAATTACATTCTTTATCTCCTGTTTTAAGTTATAAGGACATATTATCTCCAACAAACCAAAGAGGTAAACGCAAGTTTACTTATAAACCATCAGGGCAAGAACAAAACAATTAAAATGATATATACATTTAAAATGACAAGATACATAACAAGCCATGCAGGATCGGAAGTCAGGTCTCAAAACTCGCCCTAAACTTACTTTTAAAGTCCTCTAAGAATCATGGTAATTTCAATTATCACCCTTTAAGTATGTAGCTTAGGAATACTCTTGTTTTGGAGTTACTACTCGTAGCCTGGTATGACTCCAACACAAGGAAGAGATGAATCAGTGCGCCAAACAGTGCTCGAACACCTTTTGGGCGTAAAGAAAAAAACAATAGCTGCTAGTGTGCTACGTTATAACCCGCAGTTATGTAGTTGCAAAATTGTGTGCAATGTGTTTAAAACAATTACAATATTTCAAAACCCAATGAAAACACTTAAAGTGCAAGTATTTTGTATAGTTTTTGTTGTTACTTTATGTTTATAGGTAGGCATAACAAAGCACAAGTATATATTACAGAAGTATATACAAAATTAATACGTAAGTAAAGTCAAGCAATAGTGCCCTTTGTGACTCTTTTAGCCTCTAACTGTTTTACTTCAGTGTTCAAATTGAACATAGACAGTAGTTCGCCACGGATCAAAGCATTCTTTTTCACGTAAATAATTATGTTGGTTCCAGAGTTGAAGTTGATAACTATGAAAGTCATAGGACCAATATAGTGTCTAGCGGAAAATGGTATCAGTGGTGTTAAGAAAGCTCCAAAATTTGGAATAATATAAAGCACAAAAGTACAAACCAAAACAATTAACAGCGAATGAGTGACTTTCATTTGCCGCTCTTTATTGCTTTTCATTACCTCAGACAGATTTTTGTCAAAACTAAAACAGTGCAAACTTAGCATAGCAAAACAGTAAATAACAACACTGGATGTACTGGTCATCATTTTGTATGTAAACCAAGCTTGTTGAATAGCAATGGGGGGAACGTGTGGGACGGGACACATTAAAATGATTATGTTTAGTTCTGGTTGAAAACTTTGCTGATACGTGCCAACCACAAATATGATCACCCAAGTCAGAGCGATAGCTAGCGCAAGCATAAACAAAACCATAATTTTCTTGATGGTAATGCTGGAATAAAGCTTGATGCTTAAGCAAGCAACGCATCTGTCTAGTGAGATGAACAGCAGTACGGTGGTTGCTATTGTTTCGCCGAGCACTATTGACAAGCACTGCGGTGTTAGCAAGCACATATGCTTGTCAAACGGTCTCAACAGGGCTCCGGGTCCTAGTGCTACAAACGCCACCAGATGATGTAAACCCTGACCGGTCGTTGCAATGCCAAGGATCAAGTCACCGATAGCAAGTGCAACCGGCAGACAGAATTCCTTGGTGCGCAATTCTTTGTTTCGCTTCACAGCAATCATGATCAGAAGATTACCGATTATTAAAAATAAGCCTTCGATCACATATATTGAAGAGAACCCAATATAAGATCCGTCAAACAATGACCAATTCGCAATTGCGTTAGCGTTCGCGCTAATGTTTGAAGTTTGATTGTTCATAGTCAACGGTTAGTCCTACTCAGAAGGATAAATTCTGCTACTTATAAGCAAAACTTTCACCCTTCTCAACTTTTATACATAGAGAATACAATTGGTGAGAAAGTTTTTGACTAATACAGGACACTTTTTGTGACAAAAGTGAGCCCACGTACAGAATGAGTGTTTTATAACCTTTGTTCTCGTTTTGTGAGATAGTAGGCAAAACGTAGTGTTATCGAACATATGCATGCTCTAACAATAATCATCCTTATGAGTCTTTTTGATGAGAAAATTAGCATAAGAGATTTTGCCAGAACGATCAAATACTTTTAGCTCGACGTGGGAGCAATTCCTTTTTCATGACAAATTCCAAGTCTCAAAATTCGCACAAAGGAAACACGACACAGTAACAGAAACTAGGCTCTCAACCTATTCGTCATGTTACTCAAAACACGGTTAGTCAAAACACGTACCAAGATAGCTGCCAACACAACTTGTGATTACTGTTGTTCTATACTTTTGATACAGAAATGATATATGTATATGTGGGTAATGATAATAATACTGTCGAAACTGGTATCATTATTAAAACTGGTATAAAAAGTATCACATTAGATTATGGTATTAAAGTATTATGTATCATAGGACCTATTCCTTTACCGGATTAAAGGGTTAATTTTAATCGGACTAAAAGGGTGAAAAATTAAGCTTAAAAATTCCATTCCAAAACCTTTGGGTTAAACGGACTTAGGGTAAATCGGGGTAATACGGTCACGTAGGGTAATACGGTGACTTCTGACTTTGACCGCCTGAATACTGCAAACCAATCAACGAAATGGGTTGGTTCTTTGCACAAAATTACCTCTGCTGTGGTGGATATGACTATCAAAATTCTGAACTGAAATGTGAAATATAAGCAATTTAATTCCACGACGCGTAAATGTACTTCGATTCCGTGCGTTTGGGCAAAAATCCACGTCGGAAAAAAATGTTAAGTTTGACAGGCTGAATACTCTGCTATAAGTAAGCTATTGCTATAGTTTTTCCACTGTTAGAAACACGGGTTACTGGACTGTACGTGACGTAAATTTTAAACCGGAGAACTTAGGTAATTATGAATTATTAATACCCGTAGCAGGTGACCGTACAACCCTAAATTGACCATGTTACCAGATGAAGTTTGGCGATTAATAACTTTTGTTTTACAAAAAGTATTAACTTTATACCTGACAAGTATGCAGATCTTAGGGACTAGTAGTGATGCTATAAAAATGAGCTATCTACTTATTACCAGTAAAATATTATATGGCGGTTGGTGTAATGTGGTCAAAAAGGGGCAAATTTCTGCCCGTATTACCCTGTTTTACCCTAACTTTTAGCGCGCTGCTTTTTTTGCTTTGCCCTGTGTGGCCCTGTGCCGCCAGTGCAATTATTCCTGATCTTACTGTATTCCTGTTTCTTTATTTCTGCCCAATCGGTCTACCTGCTGTTACTTCAATCCTAAATTGTGCCAAATTCTATGGGTGTTCTGCGAGCGCTTCTGACTCGAACCTAGTGGCCTAGTTTTCTCACTATGTACGTTCCGTGCGCTCCGTAGAGTAGGTAAGCCCATCGGTGTCCGGCAACCCCGACCCGTGCAGAAGACCCGGCTCATCGTACTTGGAAGCTCCGCCGGCGTCAGGCTAAGCAAAGTGATAAGGAGTCCGTCTTCCCCCTAAGCCTAAACCTACCGTACTTGCTTGGGCCATTAGTAAGCGCTGCACCGAGCAGCCACAGTATACGGTTTGTAGTTAAATATGACTCATCATGTACTATTGTGTAATTAACAAGAGGGCCAATCAGAAGAAGATCTCGCTTCTGATTGGCCATATACTTGCTTAAGGGAGCGCTCTGAGTAACTTCCAATAAATCAAATTGCTATAATTCCTTGTTTCTTGTTGATACGAACTTTTTTGCTCAAGTGCAATCAAGATAAACACCAGGCAAGCATTTTTGCAAAGTTTCATGAGTCGCGGAATATTTTAGCAAATTTTATGACTGCATCAAAATTGAAATTTTAAAAAATTTGACTAATTTTTGAAATGACGTAGCTCAATGCTGCCTCAACCAAATTTAACAATCTATAGCTTAAATTAAAGACAATTATCTTGCCGAGGTGCCGTTTTTGTCGAATTTTCGTTACCGGCGACAAATGTTTAGTTATTTTAATTTCTATCAAAAGTGACGTTTTAAAAAGCCTATCATATTGAGCCAAATCATAATAATCACAATTCAAGAAGTTCGGCACCTCCACATACGTCTGCTCTAACAGTCTGCAAAGTTTCAAGCGGATATGTTTTCGCAGCTGACAGTAATCTTAAAAAAATGTACGCTATAGCCCAATTTCAGAAACCTGAAGTTTGCCTACACATACGTATTTTCCAAAAAATAGAGCTAATTTTTCTGTACTAAAATCCGTTGAGAAAAGTTTCAGAAGCCAAAAATTAGCTAACGAAAAATTAGTTTGAAAAATAGTGTATTTTTGTCAATATCGGTCAACGTATTCTGGAAATTTTTTTAGAAAGGTTTGCCTACACAAACGACTTTTTGAAAAGTTGCAACTAGCAATTAGCTACAAAGAACTGTTTCAAAAAGTACCAAAAGCCATATAGAATTTTTTGGTATATCGATTTAAATATTTTTTCCCATTGAAAAATAGGTTAAAATTTCAAGTTGAACCAAATTTGACGTTATATACATCAAATGAAAGCTAATTTAATTTGCAACAACTTGTCTTCTTGAGTTAATTAACGAAAACTTACGTGAAAAATTTTATCGCCCAAAGTCGGTTATTCAGAGCGCCACCTTAAGGAAACTGGAGCATGTAGGCTGAAAATCACTTGCATCTACCTGTGCTAGAAGACAGACTGGCCGGAGAGTGTCACAATCTTCTTCTATATAGAGTGAGACACTGCTATGTACTCTTGCTCTTTCCAAGCTACACGTTTTGTACCAGAGCGTTAGCCAACACAATTTGTTGCACATGACAATTAAATGGCCAACCAGCCATTAATTTATTAATATTAATTACCACTTAGAAGAAGTAAAAGAGCTAAGATACATATACCTAACAAAATCACAGCTTGCATTTAGTTTCAAATGTCTGTCAAAGTTTCAGTTGTTGCTTTGTTCATAAATATTAAACCAACATTCGCCGCTTTTTTCAGCCATTCTCGAATCTGAAAAAATACAGTTATAAATTGAGCAAAATTTTACTAATTATTGGTTGTAAATTATGTAAATACTAATTTTTACTAAAAACCCAATTGAATTTCGTCATTTCGGTTACTCACTCATTTTTGTCACAGTGTTCATAAGTGTCAATTTTATGGCATAATATTAAAAGTAATTATATAATCACAGTTTCTAACACTTTTTGGTAAAACGGAAACACAGTTATGTATGTACATGAATCATCTAAATTAGCTAGGTATTATTTTAATACTAGACGGTTACATACATAAATACAGTACAGCTCAAAACTAACATAATATGATTCTGAGTCAGCGTCACTGACTTCATTTTGCAGTCAGTGACTGCAGTCAAACTATTGACGTCACAGATCCAACTTACTTCCGGTAGTTTTGATATTCATTAACTGACTCCGGAGTCGGAGTCAGTGACTGCGGAATCAGCATCACATTAGTCATCACCACTTTTCAATTGGCTTACGTGTGCATGCGGATATACATAAATGTGTAGGTATGAGTGTAGCATAATTTGTGTTAGTGATGACTAAGGTGATGCTGATTCCGCAGTCACTGACTCTGACTCCGGAGTCAGTTAATGAAAATCAAAACTACCGGAAGTAACATTGGACCTGTGACGTCAATAGGTTGACTGCAGTCACTGACTGCAAAATGAAGTCAGTGACGCTGACTCCGGAATCATATAATATTTTGATATATTTTTATTAATTTTGAGCTGTACTGTATATGAAGCTATATTGTTATATAACGCCGCTCTTTGATATTGCGTATATAAAATTATATACTACCTTAGGTATTTCCAGTGTATGGAAAATAAAAACAGCAGTTCCAAGTGCAATGTTTGCAGCAAAAGCAAACCCAAACAATTGTATATATTGGGCATAAAGAGCATAGGAGCCAATGAGCCACGAGCCCCAGTTCAAAGGAATCAGCAAGAGAAGTCCAGTTTGATTAATTCTAAAATGCCAAACCTGATTTTGTACGGTTCATACTTGTCCATAAGGACACAGAGGTAGGGACAAGAATATGTTTCGGTCAGCTGCTGTGAAACGTTAACAACTGCGTTTGAGCTAATTAATTGTATACAATTTAGAAGGGATTTCAACTATCGTCATGCAAAAAATTGGCCTAGTTGGCTATGCAGTTTTTCTGAAATCACTTACGGACAAAACAATAGGGACAAGGACAAGGACAAGTATGAACAGGGCTTCATCTCATTAAATAAACAACTATATTTTTAACAACTGATATCGATCTAAGCGGGTTGAAAAAAGTCCTGTGCTTTATTTTAGTTTTTGAACAAATTTCTACCAAAATTATATCCAAATTAAATTTTAAAACTAACATCAGCGTGCATATGTTTTTTTAACTTGATCATAAGCTGAGAAGTGATCATTCCTTAGCATATATAATTTTTAACTGCTATTAACATTTTGGTTTTGTTTTTTAGTATATTCTATAGGAACTATGCTGTTTAAATGATAGCACACCTATTCACTAGTTTTTTATTGCGTATTTCATATGTTCCTTTAAGGATATATTTATGCATAAACTTTCTGTTTTTAATACTCATAAACATAGTGAAGTTTGTTTAGCTTGCATAAAAAGCTGTGCAGTACAAACACCGGTGGTTTAGTAATGGCATCAATTATTAGGTAGATGTCGCGTGTAAGCGTGCACGAGCACGAGATTTCCCCCCCCCACCCCTAGGCGCTATTTGCGCTATTTGCGCTATTATAGTTTCCAGCTCAAAAACGCCACCCCCCCCACCCCTAGGCGCTATTTGCGCTATATGCGCTACTATAGTTTCCAACTCAAAAACGCCCCCCCACCCCCCCCCCGCTATTTGCGCTATACACGCAACGACAAGTACCCCCCCCCTCCCCCCCCTCCACCCCCTCCCTCCCCTGCTCCCCCCCGCTATCGAAATGCTATAAGCGCTATATGCGCTATATAGCGCATATAGCACCTAAAATAGCGGCTATAGCGCTTCGAAAAATAGCGCTTTTTTGGCAAATTATAGCACATTTCCAAATCCAAAAAATATCAAAGTGCTATAATAGCACAGCGCTATAATAGCGCATGGCAGGTGCTATTTTTTTCTGGAGGCGCTATTTTTACTTAAATATAATTTTTATTTTATTCGATAGCGCTTATAGTACCTGAGGGTGCTATTTGCGCTATTTAGGCGCTATTTTGTGCTATCGGCTATTTTAATGAAAATTTTTGTAATTTTTAGTACGTATAAGATCTCTCAATTAAAATTAAGAAGTTTAACATTCTTTTAAACTTTTTGTTTGTGTTTTCATGGACGATATTAAAAAATAGCGCATATAGCAAAACGATAGCGCATCAAAGTGCTATAAGCGCTATTTTTTTCATAGGCTTAAAAAATAGCGCTTATAGCACCTGAGGGTGCTATTTGCGCTATTTAGGCGCTATTTTGTGCTATCGGCTATTTAATTAAAAACTTTTGTACTTTTTAGTACGTATAATATGTCTCAATTAAAATTAAAAAGCTTAAAATTCTTTTAAACTTTTAGTTTGTGTTTTGATAGAGGATATTGAAAAATAGCGCATATAGCAAAACGATAGCGCATCAAAGTGCTATAAGCGCTATTTTTTCATAGGTTTAAAAAATAGCGCTTATAGCACCTGAGGCTGCTATTTGCGCTAATTAGGCGCTATTTTGTGCTATTGGCTAATTTATTGAGTAGGCGCCCACCCCCCCCTCCCCCCCGGTTGTTGGGTTTGTAGGGCTTTCCATCCCTCGGTCCTATTAGTCAAAATTGTAGGCAATTACGCAACCTAACTTTCCATTCTTCGCTCCTATTGGTTACACAAAATGAAACCCTAGAAGGGTAAAAAGATTGTAAAGTATTCTCCAGCATATTAATATTCTACTAAAAACAGATCATTAAAGGAAATAACCAAAAAACATATATAACTTACTTGTTAAGCAGGAAAAGAACCAGAAATAGTTTAAAGCAATAATGAGTTAATAATCATAATATTATAGAAATAATCAAGTCCAAGCAGCGTCCAAGCGCCTAAATAGCGCAAATAGCACCATTTTGCAATAAGCGCTATTTTTTAAGCCTACGAAAAAAATAGCGCTTACAGCCCTTTGATGCGCTATCGTTTTGCTATATGCGCTATTTTTTATATCGTCGACTAGAACACTAACAAAATTTAAAAATAAATTAAAACTATTCTAATTTATTGAGGGACCGTATACTCACTAAAAAGGACAAAAATTTTCAATAAATTAGCCAATAGCACAAAAATAGCGCCTAAATAGCGCAAATAGCACCCTCAGATGCTATAAGCGCTATTTTTTAAATAATCTACAGAAAAAAATAGCGCTTATAGCACTTTGATGCGCTATCGTTGTGCTACATGCGCTATTTTTTTGTATCGTCGACTAGAACACAAACAAAAATTTAAAAATAATTTAAATATTTTTCTAATTTATTGAGGGACCGTATACTTACTAAAAAATACAAAACTTTTCAACAAATTAGCCAATAGCACAAAATAGCGCCGAAATAGCGCAAATAGCACCCTCAGGTGCTATAAGCGCTATTTTTTAAGCCTATGAAAAAAATAGCGCTTATAGCACTTTGATGCGCTATCGTTGTGCTATATGCGCTATTTATGCAATATTTTTTTATATCGACGTCCAGAACACAAACAAAAGTTTTAAAATACTTTTAAAATTCTTTTTGTTTATTGAGGGATTGTATACGTGCTAAAAAGTACAAAACTTTTCAATAAGTTAGCCAATAGCACAAAATAGCGCCTAAATAGCGCAAATAGCACCCTCAGGTGCTATAAGCGCTATCCAAGATCAGCATCACTATTTGAGGGAAATTAACACAAACACCAATAGGCCAGCGTAGCTCAGTCGGTAGAGCGTTAAGCTAGTAATCTAGCAATGGGTGGTTCAAATCCCCCCTGGCCATTTTTCTGTAGAAGTTTCATCCATATCCAAAAAAATAGCACATATAGCACCGTCGATAGCGCTTATAGCGCAAATAGCGCGTATAGCACTCCCAAAAAGCGCTATAGCGCAAATAGCGCATATAGCACCTTCGATAGCGCATATAGCGCAAATAGCGCATATAGCACCCCCAACAAGCGCTATAGCGCAAATAGCGCATATAGCACCTTCGATAGCGCATATAGCGCAAATAGCGCATATAGCACGGTTATCCCCAAAAAGCGCTATAGCGCAAATAGCGCATATAGCACCTTCGATAGCGCATATAGCGCAAATAGCGCATATAGCACCCCCAAAAAGCGCTATAGCGCAAATAGCGCATATAGCACCTTCGATAGCGCATATAGCGCAAATAGCGCATATAGCAAATTCCATAGCGCTTATAGCGCATATAGCGCATATAGCGCATAAAAAAAAGCGCTATAGCACAAAAAGTGCTATTTCGATTTCGCTTACACGCGTTCGTTACCAATTATTAAACTGTTGATTAAATAAATGTAAATATGAGTTTGAATAAACGTAAAAAACAATGTCTTGAAACAAAAATAGCTTGCATCAAAAGCAACACATTGGCTTATGCGCTGCAAACTCTTACACAGAAAATTTTGAATTCCATATATTTTTTCCGTTCATTTTCCCAGAATGTTTTTAAAGTAATAGACATTTAACCGTTTTTCCTGTTGTGCCACAGCACAACAGGTCTTTAATTTTGATTCTGGCAGACAGTATGGAGTGTTTCATAAGCGTGTGTGTTCGTTTGCTGAGCAATTTGGATTAACTGTGCGTGCGTCACAGCGTTGTCTAGCATAAAAGTTACATAGAAATCAGCGATAACATTTTCCAGTGCGTTTGTTAAGCTCATGTATGTAGTTTAGGTATTACGCGTGCGTCACACTGCTGTGACTGTTATCTGGAAGTCTTTACTGACAAAAGATTTCGCTACATATATCAATCATAGTCCCTGTCTAGGATTAGGTTGCTTTTGCTTTCTCTGGTTATAAATTGTTTTCTTAATTTTTTAGTGGATTACACCAAATCGGATTAACTTAAGTCTGAGTTGGAGCTAATTTCCAGTTGAATAGATTTGTTAAATCTCGGCTGAATCGGCAGTTTTCAATTAACTCTTAAGCGCCAACTGCGCTAATCTTCATTGGTTAGCGGATTGAACTGATTTAAGAAATTTAAGCCTAAGCTGAGTCGATTTAAGCTAATCGTCAATTAATCCAATTTAGTGCAATCCACCGTTTGACAGGTAACTATCGCTGCACAACAGGCTTTAGCTGACCTCTGGTCAGTTTACTTAAAACTTTTTGCTTGATGCTTACTGAAGGTTTTGCTGCAGATTGGGCTTATTTTATCTCAACTTTGGTTTGATGTATTAAACGCATAATTCACCACCTTAGTTTAACTTCGATCTTCATGCTAACATGAATAACTGGAAAAAACCTTATGGACAAATATTAATTGATCTCTTGAAGCAATGGTATGCAGTGTTTCATTCTATAGAATGAAAGTGAGACACTCTCCTGCCTGCCTGTGTTCTACTACAGGCAGATACGTACAGTATTTTTGCCTGAAGTAAACTGACTGATTTGATGTCCACTTTCTAGTCGGAGTCAGAGGCATTCGTTTGCACTGCAAATCACGATTTGCCACTCCGGCTCCCTCTGTGGCTACCAATCCGACACAGCCAAATACCAACACTGGTACGGTGGTATAGTACTGCACAAAACTTCCAAAATTGGTCCAACAGCTGAAATAAAAGGTGGTTAGGTGCCAACTGTGTACAGAATGTATTGAAGCAGTGTTATCTACAGAAACCGATGAACCGTACACGTTGGTACGAAATTGATTGAGTGTGTTGCACTTCGATATGCATTATTGGTAATAAAAAGGGGGGGTGGTGGTTCGGGTTTTTGTCGTTGGTTTGGCGTTGTCTCTTCCTTCCCCGCCCCGCGCCCCCGGTTACGCGTCCTGGTGTTTTGTCTTGCGTCTGTCTGTGCGGTGGCGTTGCTTGTTGTCTCCGCTGCTGCGTGTCATGCCTTGCGTGCCTGGTGTTCTGGTCCGCTGTGTCCGTGTTTTTGTTCCGCCTTGTTCCTTGCTGGTGTCTGTTTCTGTTCCCCATAATCAAGTTAAACTTTTAAAAATCTTCAATTACATAAGACTAGTTTAGAATAACTGTCTAAAAATTTGTCAGTTTTTGTGCAGTAATACACGCTGAAAATGCGTAAAACATCACAAAATAGTGAGTGATAGTCACTCTAGAAGTAACTAACGAGTAATCCGAAGATAGACTTCCAAAGTGTATCCCCACGGCAGCAACACTGCAGATTGTTGAAACTCCTAAAAAGTATAAGAATTATACAACATACAACATTTATGTGCTTATGTATGTATTTTTTCATAAGTAGATGAGCACATACTAGGAAGAGTATGACAATATTCTTCACTCGCCTTGGCGAAACCGTTTAATGTGGCAGCCAAGATAACTGCTTTGGTACGGTGTTCGGTGGGTGGACACTTTGGATATTTTTAGTGTCTGACACGCACTTAAAAACAAACCAAGAAATAATGTGGCAACAGGTTTTAGTCGAAGTGACATAGTGGTTCAATTGCCAACCTACCGGCTGCAGTAAACACTGTTGTGACTTTCTTGTTGAATCCGCTGTTGCTAATTACGCAGGACAACAGCGCATATGTGTGCAATCCTTCGAAACCCAAGAACACAAACATGGAGACCAGAAAATGTTGCTTAACCAAACCTGATATGCGGCATACTGTCTGAAATAGGAAGATGATTTTGCTACAACACTAACGCAAAAACAATTAGTCAATAGTTTGTTGCGAATGAAAAATAGAGAATACAATATTTAGAGTTGTGGTATAGTGGTTAGCATTCTTGACGTCGACGCGAGCGGCATGGGTTCAATTCCCGACGTGTAGATTTCCTTTTAAAGTGGGGCATTATCTTGCTTTTAGCTCGTTAAAAAAGTATTCAAAAATCAAATCGTATACGCTTTTACAATGTTCAAAATGTTCAAAATATAATCTCGCTGCTAGAAGTAGTTTTAATTTTTTTCAGACGTTTTTTTAAAATTTCAAGATTTTCATGCCGAGCGCTTACGTCACTCCAGTTGTTTTTGCCCTTTATCAAAATAAGAGCATGCACAATCAGTAGACACGAGTCTTCGCAGAGATGTAGAAAGCCTTCGTAACTTTGATTTCTAAAATATTAGCTGCATTAAACACGTGAAGATTATTTTATATACAGATTTACAGTGCAGTATTTTCCACTAACTATTGCTAAAACAATAGTTATGTAATTGTAATTAAAATGGCAAAAATAGGTATCATTTAAAATGTATAAATTAACAATGCATAGAATTCAACAATTTTACAAAAGTTTTACTCAAGTATGAAGTGACAACAATACAAGATAGTTG
>JASANF010018960.1:0-19827 GCA_030248245.1 Trissonchulus sp. WLG1_4 | reverse complement strand
GTTTTAGGTTTTTACACTTCACCAAACCAATTTTAACTCGGGAATTAGCAGCTAGCTTTGGTCACGAGGTTGCTTGTTTTCATGACAATTACATTACATTATATTAAAAGACATGAAATTGTAACGATTTTGTATTTTTACAAACATTACAAAAGATTACAATTATAAGATTTCAACAAGAGCTACAATTGTTATAATTGTAAAAAATACACTAAGTTTTTTTGCAATTTTGCATGATTGTGGAATCTGTTGTAATTACAATTCTTAAAACTCTCTTGTAACTCAAAATTCCGCATTATTTATTAATCAACATTGGTAAGACACTATTACGTCACGATTATTGAATTTATATATTTTTTGATAGTGAACAGAGCAAAACTAAATGCGCTGATAATTAAATTCTTCAACCTATTTTAATGGTTTCAAAATTTTTACTTTTCTTTCTTCAGAGCTTTTGTGTGCTGCATGAATGAATGTTTTTATTTTTACTGTATCAATGTAGTCGAATGATTAGGTTTAAAATATTG
Source organism: Trissonchulus sp. WLG1_4 (assembly GCA_030248245.1). Lineage (NCBI taxonomy): Eukaryota > Metazoa > Nematoda > Enoplea > Enoplida > Ironidae > Trissonchulus > Trissonchulus sp. WLG1_4. The sequence goes on along the minus strand of JASANF010018960.1, from coordinate 19,300 downwards.
TCATTTTTGTTTGTACCTGCCCATAGTTTTTGAGACAATATTAAAATATATTATGTTTAGACGTGATGCGTTAGATGTTTTTTGTGTAATGTATTTTGCACATGCGAATTATACGAGACTTGATGGCTGTGGTGCAGAGGTTAGCATCCTCTTCATTGAAACTAGCGGATTTTCGATTTTTTTTATTTAATTATGAATTATGGAAAATCCTAGGTGCATTACAGGTTTAAAATTTTCTCATTGGAACCCTCACTTGTCACGCATTTGCTGTATTTGTTGAAACAAGAAGAAAACGAAAATAAAAATGAGTACAGCACTTAGTGGCGTGGCAGTCATTCAACCATCTTAAGAACACTTTATGTATAGGTTTTAACAACATACAAAAGCACACACATTAATATTAACAGAAACGTTTTAATACTGCAACATTATCTATTTTCAAAAACTATACAGAAGCATCACTTTCCGAGCTGTCACATGCGCTAGTACAAAGCCAGAAATAAAAAGCATGTAGAATGGAAATAACCGAAGCACCAGTAAACAGTGACAAAATCCCACCAACATTACCAAAAAACCCACTCCACGAATGTACGTAATATTCCGTTAGCACGGTGGCTTCTAGCTGGTTATTGTCCAATCGAAAAACTTGTGTATGATTTGGTGCATTGGTTTGTGTTTGACTCACTGTAACACTGTAGGTCCACTGTTGACAAGGAGTTCTGCGTCTGCAAACTTCATTGCAAATACTGCGCTGAGTCTGGCACATTTGCAGTCGCGTTTCGTAAGTTAGCAAACGGCCAGTGCATATGTCGGCTATCGGTATGTCCAAGTCAAAAATGTATGCATAGCAGTCAAAAGAACAGTACGAAAAATTCATGGAGCAATATTCGTAGCAGCCGATTTCGGAGCGGTTCCAGAAGTCTGATGGGTTTTTTGTGCACGGATTTTTAGCTGTAGATAGCTTTTTTTGATATCTCGCTTTCACAGTTATGATAGTGTTTGTGGAACCGTCATTTTGTCGTATTCTAATCATATCAAAAGCAAAATTATCCGATGGTTCTCCAATGAAAAAAGAAAAACTGTCCGCGATTCGAAATTTGGTGATGACTTGCGAATACGACTCGTACATAAAGTCGCTTATATTTTCCACAAGACAAGGGCCGTGTATTGGAGACAAAGCTTTGTAGTTAGACGCCTTTAACTTCTCATAGGAAGACGGCTGGATGTTTTTGTCACTAGTTGCCGCTGATAAAATATCCCTGAACGTATGGTATTTGCGTACGCTGGCTTCAACAACCAGGCTTGACGCTGACGCTTTTGTATCCGGGGGCGGTGTTGTTTCGCTGAATCCTCCGGTAATATACTGTAGATAATTCAGGGCCGTTTCGGACAAGCGAAGTTTTGACCACTCAAACCACGCGTGAGAACAGACGATTACGGAGGGCGGTTTTTTCAGAGTAGTTCTTCCGTACTGTACCGCTATCACATCACTGCGAATTTCTTCATACTGTAAATAAATGGTTACGCCAAGACAAGCCAGAACAGTGACAAAAGCCGATATCCAAAGCAACTTGAATCGCAGACTTTTGGCCGTGACTATTTCAGCAATTCCATGAATCGTGGTGGTTTTTGAAAAGTCGCGCAGACGTTTTTTGCAACCGGAGCAGTTAGCTGGCATTAAACTTTATTTCATAGTTGGCATAAATTTTGGCTTGATAAGCGTTGTTGCTTTAAATCTGTAACTGAATAAAATTAGTGAAAAAGTTATTCCTAAAAAGTGATGGTAACTGGTAAGACGAAGTATTTTTTCAGGTCAAGAGTGGGCGAACGTTTTGAATTGCTCCCTTATTCTTTTGGAATAAACGTAGCAAAATAAGTTTAAAATGGTGTGCACTGTGCACTGCTGTAGTTTTTCTGAATGTTTAAGCATAAGCTTCACATTATTAGACATGGTTTAGGCTAGTTTAGTTTTGTCATACTTTGTCAAGTCTCATAAATGATACTTAAGCTTTCTATCAGTTTTAAAATATGCTCAAAATAGGGCTTTATGGTCCATTTCAGTAAAACTAACATAGACAAGAAACAAAAGTCCAGCATTTTTAATTTACATAAAAAACTAAAATTGCTAATGTACTAATTTGTATCTTTGCACAGTTTTTTTTACTGAAAAACGTTTTGTTACGTAAAAAACGAGTTTTCAGCGTTTTGTTTATGAAGGATTAAACAGGATCTGTGAGTCAGACTTATGTACACTTTTATACTAAAGAGCACTAACATTGAAATGATGACGTTTGAGTGTTTTGTGGGAGCAACAACAAACCACATGCTTAAAGTGGGAATTATGTCACCCAGTGATGGTTTTAGGATTCAGTTGGTATTCGTGAGTTAAAAAAGGAAGCATGACACAAAAGAGGATAATAGGTTTACTCGGGCTCATACAAAATAATGGGACGTGACCATGTAAGCTTCGAAACAGTTACTAAAAATTTGACTAATTTGTAAATGAGCTGATTTAATAAGAATAATTGTCGGGATATATTGTAGTTATAATATACAAGTGCAAATTTAAAATAAATAAACTGTGTGATGTACATGATAGAATAAAAATTTATAAGTTTAAAAGACAAAAGTGTTGTACTACTGAGTATAAGTGATCTGAAACAAGAAAAACGTTTGGAATTTGTTGGTCATCATTGAAATTTAAACCAGAAACAAAGTGACAAAGAAACTAACCAATACTGACCTATTTCACGAAAAACAGACAAGTTGAGATAAAAACCCTGAACACTTCGCGAAATAAATAAAGCATAAACAAGTGACCATTCTGATAAACACCGAACAAGTGACTAAAATTACTAACAATCCAAGAAACACGAAAAACTGATAGTGAAAAATCAAGGGCTCATTCTGACGGATGCACAGAAACAAGAGACATGACGTGTGTGTGAGTGCGACCAACTTTAAAAACTGGAAAAATGTCGCTTCCCGAAAACAAAAAAAACTATCACTGATACGAATTAATTAGATACGTCACGAACGAAAATGTGTCTAATGCAATATAGGCTAGAAAACGAAAAAAGTGTCCAAGGTGACTAATTCCAAGACTAATGAAAAGTACCTTTAGGGAAAGCGCTGTGTGATGAAGTCCGGAAAACACAAAATTACTAAAGTAACGATGTCTACAAAAACAAGGTGACGGGGCCAGTGTGACGGATTCACGTACATAAGCAAGGAAAAAGTAACATACGACGAAGTCTAAAAATAGGAAAAGTGGCAAATTAGACGATGCCTAGTGAGCAAAAGTGACCTGTGCGACCAAGTCTCAGAACAGGAAAAGTGATCGATGCGACGAAGTTCTGAAAAAAATGAAAAATGAACACTGATACGAAATCAATTACACATAAAGATGTGACCAATGTGATGAAGTCCAGAGAAAAGCAATAAGTGACCAAAATGACGAAGTCTGAAAACAAGTAGAAGTGACAATGCTTCAGTGTGACGGATTTACGAAAACAACAAAAACTTGAATATGGCGAATTGTAGAAAACAAGACCTAGGGCCAATTAATTGCTAAAATGGATTAAACGGATTAGATTAAAATTTATTTGCCTATTAACTTATCTCGAGGTTGAGGTAGACTTGTACAAATTTATGCACGAGCGGGAGGTGCTACAAACAATTTCTATCGCAATTTTAGTATGAATGTCATGAGATTTTTGCAACGATGTCATGAGTTATTGGCAAGACAAATATTAATCTAATCCGTTTAGTCCATTTTAGGAATTGGCCCCTAGTCACCAATGTGACGAAGTCTGACAAATATTAAATAAAAAGTTGACGAACTCCAGTAAAGAATGAAAAAGTGATGAATGTGACGAAGTCAATCAAATATGAAATAAAAAAGTGACTAAGTGCAGTAAAGATGAAAAAAGTGATGAATGTGACGAAGTCAAGAAAACAAGAAAAGGCAACCACAGCAACAAAGAGCTCAAGACATGAAAGTGTGTACCGATGCGAGGAAGTTAAAAAAACGATTATGACGAATCGGATAGATCAAGGACAAGGACAAAATGGCAAACCCAGAAGACAAAAATAAAAATGTGACGAAGTCTAGAGAATGAAAAAAGGTGATCGATGTGCCGAAGTTGAAAAAAAAAACTTATCACTGATACTAAATCCATAAAACATGAATTATGACAACAAAAAAGTGACGAAGTCTACAAAATAAAAAAATGTTCGATGTGACGAAGTCTAAAAACAAGGAAAAGTAAGAAATGTACCAGCGTAACGGACTCATGGGCCATGGCAGCAAAAACGTAACCGATTCGACAAAGTTAAGGCAATCAGTGACCAATATGATGACTTGTAGAGAAGAACTACGACATCTGGTATATAGGTTGGTAGTTCAGCTAAAGTTTGTTCGCCCATAGGGTTCATGCTTTAGCTCTCCCAATTATACCGGGTGAAGAAGGTTTTATCGACCTTAAACCCTAAAGGTAGGAGTTATAAAATAAAAAAATGTAAAATAAAAAATGTAAAGTCGTAGTCTCAGACAGTAATTAAAGACAATGTGATAGCTAAGCTTGCCTTTGAGATTCCGGTTAAAAAGGTACTTTTACTTGTTTTACAGTTAAAGATAACGTATTGTGCTAATTTGTAACATCAACGGTTGATATTAACCTTGATTTAAACTTTATTTTTCCTTTACCTTAACTTTACTAGTAGGTACTGTTAGCCTAACTTTACCTGTAGGTAATTTTGAGAATACGGCCTCAGTGTTTACCATTGGAATAGGGTGTTAGAACAATCGTAATGCAAATACACTGTTCTGAATTATGAATAGTTAGACCATGTTATTAGACTGTGTTTAAATGCTGTATAACAAAGTGTTTAACTTAGCTTGTGAATCGAAGTAATAGAAAATATGAAACAAATAGTAAATATAAAAGTCTAAATATAATGCGAAGCTGCTCACGGTAATAAATAGCTAAATAGCAGTGTAGAAATATGTAGAAAAAATGAAAACAACATTTTTTTGCTTTAAACAACTTAACACGTGCACTTTTTTCACTAGTTCATCAACAAGTTTTGGCTGACTGGCCCAAACGACATTTGTCAAAATAGGATATTGTTGAAACTAAAAAAGTCCAGATGCCATTATAAAATGAAGTTGGTTTTCGCTCATCATATAAAACTGCTAAGGAGAGTAGTTCGTTATGGCTTATGATTGACACAAAGAACATCATTAGTTAAGAGGCTCCCCCCCGCTTGCGCTAAAAAGTTAACGTTAGTTTTTTTGTAAGAGTCTAAAACACGTTGTTGAAACTATAAAAAACACGAAATTGAAAACAATTCATATAATCGAAACTAATTATGTTGTGATAAACCAGTAAAAAAAAACTGATTCGTTATAAGTTTGGGTTAAACATTAAGTTGAAATGTTTCGTTTTTGGTAGTCAAGAAAATTGATGCAATGTTTTTAGCAGCCACTGAATGTGTGGTAAAATGCCATTGTTAAAAGTTAAAATTGACATTTTTAGCTTTTGCCTCTAGTCACGAAGCCTGCTTATCACAAACTAAGCTGCAAAAAACTACCAGCCCATTTGAGCACGCATATATTTTATTTTCATTAAGTAATAAAAAGCCTTTATTTCAACGTTAAGTGAATTTAAATGGAGCAATTTTTAAAGTAATTAAGCAATCGCTTTTGTTGACAATTTTGTTGAGTTCAGGAATTGCTAAAATGACCCCCTTTTGCCCACTGTTCCCATAGTGCGAAAATTCTATTACTTTATCAGACATTAGGCTATTATTTAAACCTTGATTTGAATAAGTATTTTTATGTTTTTAGTACGTTTACTGATATTTTGACTCTAAATTGTCGTAGTCTACAGTTCGTATGACCTGTGTGATATAGAATTAATCGACCTCGTAGTAGCTCAAAGGATACACGTTTTTTAAGCAACTATAAAGGCGAATTCTTATAACTGAAACTTGAATTTGTCGATACATTGTAGCGCGGTATTAAGCAAAATTAATTAATTTGTTTTCATTTTACGCTCTGGTAAAACTGCTATATTCCCCAAATAGTGGGAATAACTTAAATGGCCAACTTGGCCAAGTTAGCCAACTTAAATAGCCAACTTGTTCAACTTAGCCAACTTGAACTAACTTTCGATAAACTACTAGTTAAAAACAGTGTTAACTTCAAGATTTGAACTTGATTTTGTGTCAAATAGTTAAAGTAATGGATGTTTAAGTTGACCAAATCGGCCATTTCTGATAGCACAACACCAGGGCGTTATGCCCCCGGATTTGCCCTCAAAATTTTTTAAAGTAATTTTTAAAGTCTTTTCAAATTCATTCATTTCTCATCATCCAACATTTACAGAACAATTCACAATTCTTCAAAACAAAACTAACTGTATACATCAACTGATTAAGTTGGCCAAACTTGGCAATGTAGGACACTACAGTTGGGCTGGAATGACGGCATACGGGGTTTTTAAACGACACGCTCGTGTTTAATTCTATTAATTAGGTGTTTTATTTAATAACCAATGTAATAAGCACTACAATACGTAAAAAAGAATGAGTGACTAGAGAGAATATGCACAAAGGACTACTATTCAGCAGCGAACAGAGCAGTCTTTAGCTGTTTTTTATCATAAACTTTTCAAACGTTTGCCTGATATAACTATGAAACATATCCGAGCATTAAAAATTTCAATTTTTAATTAGGTATTGTTGAAAGGCATGATTATTGACTTTATATATAAATTTTTAGCAATTGCACGGTCAAGTATAAAAAGGGGAATTAAATTACCAAAAATTATTCACTGTATAATCCACACTTTATTTCTAATTGACAAGCATAATGCTAGTTGTCATCGTTGGATTATGCGTATAGCAGCAAGAACTCAAAAACTGTTTGTAAACACAGAATAAATTATTTAATTGCTTCGTTAATTGTAGCAGAAGTGGTGAGCTGTATCGCGAATGCATCGTCAAATGTGTCATTGGCTGACAGATGAACTTGAATGAAGAGAAGTGTTAAAAGTGTTGAGCTATTAGTGAAAAGTTATGAAACAGTAAGAAATGCATTGTTATTTGCTTCTATTAAAAGTTAATAACTCAACATTTCTTTATTTGCTCATGTACAAGTAAATTTGTTTGCTAATTTGAAAAACTAAAAGATTCGCAACATTTGTACATTTGTGCCTGCTGTTCTCTAAACAGTCATACGTTTGGTTAGAAGTAAAAGAACACTCATAAGTCATGGTTTAATTATTTGATGTTAAATGAGTAATCAAACAATACATGTTTTTTTCAAAATGCAAACTTTTATAATTCGGATAAAACGGGGTTCAAGCATTCAATTTTAGGTGTTTAGTTCAAGCTTACGGATTCCGTTAACGTAAAACCCCGACACGATAATGTTAATGGGGTATGATGACTCAAAGCGAATATCTTAATTGCAGTTTAGGGCGTAAAAAACCGCGTTTCTGCAACCCTGTTTCAGGTTTGGGCGCGCTACAGGCGCTACAGGTCACAACAACTCTTATTGAAATTGATGGAAACTCGAAAACCAAATGAAACAAATAGTTATATTAGAAAAGGTAACAAGTTACGCAGACGAGTACGAAACAAGACAGTGGGCAAATAATTTACACTTTAAAGATACATTTCAAAATAAAGCAATCACTTATACTAAAACTATTATGTGCCTGAAAATTACTACCGTTACTTTATTTACTATTACTAGCTAGATTCCACGGGTCCCCAAACAATATTGAGATTAAAAACTTTTTCAACCAAAATAGTTTTGTCAGATCAAACAAAGTGACACATACGCCAAAGGGCATTTAAAAAAAACAGCAAAGATGGTTTCTAACAAGTGATTACTCCTGCATTAAGTTCACAGTTTGTAGATAATGTTAATTCAGGTTCATTACCATTTTAAGACAGAATTTGGCAATCTAATAATATAGATTTTAGGTATAGTTTTATTGTTAATGCAAAATTGGCGATACTGTTTCTTAACTTCCTTGCATGAGAAATTTTCCAATCATCTGATGCAATAATTTTAACTACAGTGATGTCTTGCACACAACACAGAGTTTGTACGATAAATATAAACATTGTCAAATGGTTCTATTTAGCTAAAACTTGTAATTAGCCAGAATTAGTATTGTTAGAATCGTAATTAGAAACTGTTTCTGGTTGTGAAAAGATCAACATTAAGAAGGGTGTGTTCTACAAGTATGTACAACATGAACAAGTTACACTACATACGTTATATACTTAAGATATTTTCAACAGGCTGAATTAGTTTCCAATAGTGCTGTTTTAATGAATCCACTAATAATAAGAAATTAAATGAATCTAAAATAACCTGCCTGGCTTTTGCTTTGAAAACAAGCAAAATGCAGACGCGCAACCGCTATGAGGTTGAAACAAAATGTTTTTTTCAAATGTACAGTTACAATAACGGAGAAAAAACACAAAATGTTGGGTAAAGCTGTACAGCGTGCAGTATAGGTTACGAATCATTGTTTTTAAAAGGTTATGATTTTCTTTTCAAACACAACGTTCTAAGCAATTTCGATTAAGTGTTTTTAGATGGAACAACTGTTACAATGAAACTTTTTGGCTTAACCGTTGCTTTTTTTTGTACGCAAGCAGAGACACACTCACGAAACTCGGAGTTGAGAATGATATAAAAAAAGAGGTTGAATGCAGAATTTAGCTGAACTAACATCACGCAAATAATTCGCACATGAAACGAATTCCACAAATTGCTGCTGCCTGATACAGCTCCAAAATAGTTGCGCACACTGACAACACGCGGAATGACGACGCAAAAAAAGGTAACGGTAACAACCGCCGTGATAGACCGACGCATACGTTTCTCGCGTCTAACGTGCAGATCCGTCGCTGATAAGCCAGAATTTTGCAAAAGGCTTTTTGCCACGATATGCACGTACATATTGACCACAATGCACAGTATTCCCGTGACAAGCTGGTATATTGAGAAAAACAAGGAATAGTTGGAACCGGAGGCGGCTGCCAGATCGCAGGATTGCGGTACGGCTGCTCGATTTGGTTTTAGCCCTTCAACGTATGCTGGTATAACACAGGCGACAATTACAATTCCTGCAAATCCGCACATCAACTGTTCGTACTTTTTACCCCAATTGTTCTTGAACCACACCGCAAAACGAACGGCCACCACACGCTCAAGACAAATAACTAAAGTAGCCGTGGGTGTCCAGAAATAGCCAAACACAAAAAAGTTGAACCATGGTTTCAAAACACACCGATAAGGGGCCACTGGCAATTTATATACACCTTCCATTAAGTAAACCAATCGTGTAATTCCTGCAGACAGGGTGGCCATGCCATAAAAACTATCTCCGAGACCTAGAAATCCTAGAAGTCGAAATTTGCCAGAAATCCAGCATATAATGCAAATTGCAATATTGGTTGAAACCGTTGTTGCTCCGCAAAAAATGTAGGCCACCATAAGTTTGAAAGCAGTCCAGTTCATTTCTTCATGATGATTTTCCACAGTAGATGCATTCATGACGTTAAAATTGAACTTGTATCTTTTAAAGTAAATTTAATTCAATTGATCTATAGTTTAAAAAATAAATTAAGAATGACACCAGTAAATATAGCTCATGCCAAAGAAGTAGATTTAAGTTTAGATCTTGCTTTAAAGTCAAAACATAAATAATATAATTTTATAATTTTTATAAAGTATAATTTATAAATTAAATAACTAAAATATTAAAATTTATTAATATACATATTTATAATAATCATAGAAAACTGAGTGACTGTGCTGAGTTGACTGTGCTTTACCATATCGCCTCATGTGACAAGAGTTCGAATTTTACACTTTATCGGGTCACTAGATACAAAAATAATTCATTAAACCTATATTCGCGATATTTGCAAACGCACACCGAAGTGGTCAATCTTTGTGCGCTATTTGCTGAAATATTTTCTTAAGCGTTAACATACACTAACCGACTTAATGTTCAACGGCTCCCGTTAATTGCTAGACAAATTTGATGAAACTGTAGCAAAATTTTCTTTGTAGCCATTTAAATATTTTAAGGAATTTATTTCAAATAAAAACAATAACTGTCACTTTTATTTCAAAAACAACTTTTAATAATAAGTTTTTAAGAATTTTTCATGTATAAATTTGTTTATAACCACTCGTCAGAACTTACAACATCCCATCAGGCTCAGTAAAATTTCATAATAATTCAACACTTTCAAAAACTCAGTAGGTTCAACTGCTGCCGTGAGTTAGGAAGTGACTTTTTAGAGGCAACTAATCTGCCCTTCTGTGTAATAATTGATAATCTGTTCAACCTAGTAACCTATTCAGTTTTAAATATGCATTCGCATATCCAGTTTCTCGTATTTGGAACGTCTCTTGTAACTTCTTAAAAACTGTATATTTTCTTTAGAACGAAAACGCAATGACAAGCAAGTAAACTCAAGTTTTTTCAAGTATCATTTTAAATGTCAGGCAGACTGCGCAAACACAGCTTTTTTATTCTTGCAATAACTAATAATATCACAAGTGCCAGTACAATAGTGAAATTATTCAATCCGTTGTTTTGCAGTAGACAGCACTGTGAAACAAATAATTCTTTTGTAGACGAATCATAAGCAGAAAATTAATTTCATGTGAAATATAAGTGCATTTCAAATCTTCTGCGCAGTAATTATGTTACAGCTGTAACTAAAAATAACAAAACAGTGCACAATACGAACTTGAACATTATTGCAATTATATTTTATCCATCTCCAAGAAAATAGTTTTAAGCCAAGAAATTACCACGCTAGAAAAATATATTTTCCCAGAAAATTTTGAGAATATGTTCTTTCAAAATAAAGGATGCAGCTAAGTGAAAAATTTTATAAAGCTTGTCAGTGAACGATAAAAACATGGGGGCAGAAAACAAAGCATATTTCAGTTTTCGTGGGAACTTTGCTTTGCCAATATTGCAAATAAACACCATTTGTATAAATGATATCGGCAACATCGGCAAGTGAAGTATCGGCAACATTCATAGTGTTGTGAAGCGATGTCTGAAATAATGTATGACATGTATTAGTTGGATAAAAATAATCTAGCTTAAATGTTAACACTTATGAAGTCAGATCCGAGTGTGTCAAGAGTCAACCAGAGTTCTGTCAAGAAAACTTTTCTATGCATTCGTGACGTTAAAAATGAACTTGCTTCTTTCAGAGTAGTTTTATTTAAATTATTTTAAAAATTTAAAATATAAGATTAAAAACGACACCAGTAAGTATAACTGAAGAAATTATATTTAAATTCAAATCATTCATGATTCAAATTTTAAATTTCAAACTTCAATTAAGAATGAGATGAAATGATCAGATATCAGCTTTTGTCATTAATTCACAGCGATGTATGAAATTATGTATGACATAAACGAGTTAGATTAAAAACGTAGCTTGAATATAAACACTTATGACGTTGCATTCGTTACATACCAGTCTACGTGCGGCGCGCACTAATGGCCAAAGCGGGTAGCGGGCACTAAGTATTAGCCTCGGGGAGAGACGGTTTCCCGCCATCGATCTAACCTAACCACCGCCGGGGCTTCCAGGTAATATAAGCGGGGTGGCCATTGAAAGGCACCATAATGAGTAACCTGGCCTTTTATATACCTCAGTCATTTAGTGTATGTGTGTGTGTATGTATGGGTGTGTTTGTGTGTATGTGTGCTAGTTCTATGATAGAATAGTTATTGTTGGGGTCTGGAGATTAGAATGTTTTCTGGGGTGATGCGATTGCTGATGTATAATGGCGTGTTGTTTTGTTCAGTCTTAAAGTGAGACACGTCTCAGGTAGTCTGCTAAATAAACTATTTGTACTGCTGGTATTTTCGTGAATTGTCATATCGAGCGAGTTCAAACGTGACATTTTGGGGGCTCGTCCGGGAGGCTGAAGTCCGTGGATTGAGGATAGAGGACCGTTTTGTGACTGGGGCAGATTGTTTCGGGGCGGATCGTGCTGAGCTAAGCGGGAAGAGATGGCATCTAACGGGAGTGGTTCTAAACATCCAGTGGACGGAGCACGGGACGTGGCACTGGACTCCACGGTTTCATTCATGCCAGAATTGCATCAGTTTGAAGCACTTTCACCTGTATGTTCCAATTACAATTAACTGGTTTCTGTTTATAGTATTTTTGTCATGTTCACGATTTATGTCACATCGTGTAGGTATCAGGGAACTTAGGTCGTTAGGTATTTTGTCTGAAATGGCTGAAAGGGGCGTTGGTGTCAATGACGGTGATCTTGTGCTCGACCGACCGCCAAGACCCCGAGATCAAAACGACGCAAATGCAGTCGCCCCAGATGCTGTAGTACAGACTAATGCTAATGTGGGGGAATACGTTCTGGCACCAGAACCTCCGGCTCTGGGTCCCCGAGACTTTTCCATTTCGTTTCCTGGCGTGCCTCTGCCGCCACCCCTCACAGGTAATGTCACCAAACAAATTCCCCAAGATTGGTTTCTGCATTTGCGTCGGGTCGGAAGGGCAAATAGGTGGAGCACTAGTGACCTGGCACAGCTATTGCCTGGATTATTGGCGCCTAACTCGAAGGCTAGTCGGGTGTGGGAGCAAGTACCACACGATATTTTGAATAATTTAGATGAGCTAGAACAATTTTTTGTGTCCGAACTGATGAAAAGCACTGAGGTAGACCTGATGTGGAACCAAATACGTAACCGAGTGCAACATGAAAATGAAAGCTTTGATAGTTTTGTGGACGACTTGCGTCGTATGGCCCGACTAGCATATCCTAATAAGTCGCTGGATGAACAAAAAAAAGAGCTAATAATGCACATTGTGCATCAGAGTCGTCCAGCTATTTCCAAATTTTTGTGCGAACAGCATCCAACTACGTATGAGGACACGGTGCGTTTGGGTCGGCGAGCTGAGTATGCAGCAGCACGTTGCTCTACAAATGTAGCACCTGAGCTAGAGTCGCGTTTGTCGCAGCTGCAGCTGCAAAACGAAAAAATTGTGAGTACTCTGAGTGCTATGGGAGCTACAAATGCTGCATCCACCCAGCTTTCCGGTCCAACAGCCAAGGTTGTCGCGACTGTTGGACGACCTGATGACGCAATGGCGCAAAAACTAGCCAGCCTTGAAATACAAATGAGCAGGCTAGCAACAAAAGTAGACGGTTTGGCTAACAGTGTCGCTCGCACTGCTACAAGTTCAAGTGCTAGTGCCAGTTTTTGCTATACATGTGGCCGACAAGGTCACACCAGCCGAAACTGTCGGGCCAGAGTGCGAAGTGGCACTGGCAGCGAGGCCGGTCAAAACCAAAACCGAAGTAGGTTTGATAATTTAAACAGACAATAGTCATTTCCGCGGGGCAAAAAATGACTATAGGAGAAAAGCCCCAACAGCTTTGTCCTTTTTGTGCTTTATTGCGGGATAGTGTTCAAAAGTCTAGTGTAGGAACCACGTCTTTGTCTGAAACCCCACCAAAAGTTTCAATTAAAATTAATAATGTGTCCTGTGATGCATTGTTAGATACTGGGTCCTGTGTTAGTTTAATAAGCTCTAAAGTCTATACAAAACTGTCCCCCCGACCAAAAATTGAGTCTAGTTGCTGCTCACCAATTAGTGTAACTGGTAACAAGCTGAACATTGTGGGCTTTGTTCAGGTTTCTGTTAAATTTGGGGAAAATTGCGAAAAATCTCTTAGTTTGCCGTTTTTAGTCGTTAAAGACTGCCTTTTTGATGTTATCCTGGGGATGAATTTTATAAAAAACAACGGAGTTTCTATTGATTTCTGCCAAAATTTACTACAATTAGGACATCATTCACCACCCTTTCCTAACGAAATTTCTGTTACCGCTTCCAGTCCTACTCCCGTTTCTCTCAAGTATTCTGTTAGTGAACCTATTTCGGTGTATTTAGCGGACAATGTCGTATTGCAACCGAATGCACCAGCTGTCGTGCTCGGTCGCGTCAATACTGATCCAAAGAAAGAATTTATTTTTGATGGCGCAACAATTGACTCTAGGTTTAGTAAGTGTGAATGGTGGCAGATGGTCAAGGCTGAGGATGCGGTAGTTAGAGTCAAGTCGAACCGTCTCCCTGTTGTGCTATTCAATCGGAATCGACGTTGTCTACGGGTACGCAAAGGAACTATACTAGGCTGCTTAAAAGTTTTTGATAGTGTGGTTACTTCAATTGATTTGTCAACTCCATCAGACCCAAGTGAAGCTCGAAAATTTGAGAATTCCGGTTCAAAAGAGCTGGCTAGTGCACCGACAGGAGTGAATCTTAGCCAAGCACAGAAAAGCTTGTCTCCGGTTCAGTACGATCAATTGCTCCAATTTCTCGCCAGCAACAGTAGTCTTTTCTCTGAGAATGACGCTGATATAGGTCAGACGAGTGTTGTTGAGCATTCCATAGATGTCCAAGGCAACCAGCCCATTAAACAGCAGCACTATCGTGTTCCATATTCGCAAAAAGAAGTCATCGAAGAGCACGTAAATGACTATCTCCAGCGCGGTGTAATTCAGTCATCCAACAGTCCGTGGGCGTCACCTGTCGTAATCGTCAAAAAGAAAGATGGCTCAGATCGTTTTTGTATTGATTTTCGAAAAGTCAACAGCGTCACACGAAAAGATACGTACCCTCTGCCGCGAATAGATGAGGCACTCGAGTCGATGGGTGGATCAGAGTATTTTTCGACTTTAGATTTATGTAGTGGATACTGGCAAATTCGGATGGCGCCAGAGGATAGAGAAAAGACAGCTTTTGTTACGCAAGGGGGGTTGTACGAGTGGCTGGTCATGCCGTTCGGTCTGACCAATGCACCAGCCACCTTTCAGAGGTTGATGGAAACAGTTCTCAGAGGCTTGTTGTATAAGTTTTGCTTGGTGTATATCGATGATATCATAGTTTTCTCTAGAACCTTTGAAGAGCATCTAAGCAACCTACAAGCTGTTTTTGATCGACTCAAACAGGCTGGGTTGAAGCTAAAAGGAAAAAAGTGCAATTTGTGTCGGCCTGAGGTCAATTTTTTGGGTCATGTTGTCACCAAAAATGGAATCAAGCCTGATCCAGCCAAATTATCTGCTATAAGTCAGTTTCCGCAACCTGAAGATCTGAAGAGTCTGAAATCTTTTCTTGGGCTTGTTTCGTACTACCGTCGGTTTATTCCCAATTTAGCTTCCGTCGCACAGCCGTTGTACCATCTCTGTAAAAAAGGAGTAACTTTCAACTGGTCATCTCCTTGTGTGGCTGCCTTCAAAAAGCTCAAGCAGATACTTACATCTGATCAAATGCTGACTCCACCTGATTTTAAGCGCCCTTTTCTTGTCCATACTGATGCTTCCGGCATCGGAGTAGGCGCTATTCTGTCACAAGTAGTAGGTAACTCTGAAAAAATAGTCGCTTGTGCCAGTCGTCAGTTGAATGATGCTGAAAAGAAATATTCCGCCATTGAGCAGGAGGCTCTTGCCGTTGTTTTTGCGCTTCAAAAGTTTCGTCCGTATCTGCTCGATTATGAATTTACGGTGCTGACGGATCATAACCCGCTACAGTGGCTGCAGTCAAAAGCGGATCTCAAGGGTCGTCTAGCTCGTTGGTCTTTAGCATTGGCCGAATTTTCTAAAATGACAATCAAATATCGGTCTGGTATGTCAAATTCTAATGCTGACGCAATCTCACGATGTCCTGTTCTTCTACCAGAGCCTTCCATTTTGGCCATCCAATGTGTCGGGCTTCCGTCACTCTTTAGCATCAATCGTTTACGGTCAGCACAGTTAGCAGACGCGTATTGTCAGGAAATTTTAGAAACTATTGATAGCCGCAATCCTCGATCAATATATACCATACAATCTGGTATACTTTGCAGATTTTCTCGGTCTCGGTCTAGTTTGCGAATTGTTGTCCCAGAGTCTTTGCAGCATGAAGTACTGAAAGCGATGCACGATGACCCAACGGCAGGACATCTGGGGGTAGCTAAGACACTGAGCAGGATGCAGCCGCGCTACTACTGGCCAAATATGCAGCGCGATGTTAAATGGTGGATCCGCTCATGTCTTGGTTGCCAGCAGATAAAGGACCAAGGGTTTTCTGGCAAAGCTCCTTTACAGTCTATTCCTTGCTCGGGCACTTGGGATCGTATTGGTGTCGACATTGTGGGACCGTTAAAACGGACTAGTCGAGGCAACAGGTTTATTGTTGTTTTTGTCGATTACTTTTCTAAGTGGGCGGAAGCGTTTCCAGTTCGGAAGATTACGGCAGAAGTCGTAGGGCGCTTGTTGGTCGAAGAAGTCATTTCACGATACTCAAGTCCCAAAGTTCTTCTTTCTGATAATGGGCCATCCTTTACATCGCGGCTAATTAGAAACGTCGCCAAACTGTTTGGTTTCCGCAAGGAAGAGACGACCAGCTACCATCCACAAGGCAACGGTCTAGTGGAACGATTTAATCGCACGTTGAAAGAAATGCTGTCTGCTTACGCTAGTTTACGAGGTGGCTCCTGGGATAAATACATACCGTACGTACTGCTAGCTTATAGAACTTGCACTCAAGCGTCTACTGGATTTAGTCCATTCCAGCTCTTTTTTGGCCGGGAACCAGTTCTTCCGATCGATGTGCCTTTGGCAAATCCACGACCGCAAGAGCCTAGGGTATTTTACAATCGTCTTCGCGCTGGCATAGACCGTTATTTCAAAGCCGCATCAAAGAACATTGCAAAAGCTCAAAAGTCCCAGCAAAAATATTACAAATCTTCTCCTGAGCTATCTGAGTTTTCTCCAGGGCAAAAAGTTCTACTCAGACGATTGCCAACGGCCCATGGCAAAACAAAATGGATTCCTGGGTTTGTAATTGTTAGCAGACGCTCGCCCACAACGTATGAGATACGAAGTGACGATTCTCCAAATAGCACTAGTAAAGTCCACGTTAATCGGTTAAAACCCTATTTTGATCGCTAAGCAGTTTTCTTTTCCGTCTGTCGTTTTTGTTATACTTTTGGGGGTTATTCTTTTCTTCTTTGCATTTCCATTCTATCTGCTATAGTGTGTCAAATAGGTTTTACTAAGCTTAAGCGTAGACAAGCATGTCAGTTATGTTTGAGGTATCCTGACCTCCTGGCATGATTGCATGTTTTGTTTCAGGTCGATCATCAAGCAAATCGGATGCTTCCATTTCTCGGGCGATCAATGTTCCTGTCTAACATGTTCGACTGCACAGTGTTAACATTGGGGGATCAGTATCAATCTTCCGAGCAGGCCTATCAGACGTTTAAGGCCCTGCTGACAAATAGTGACGACGCGCGGCACGAAATTGAGAAAGCGAGTAATCCATTCGAATCCAAGCGGCTCGCGAAACCTAGTAATTTATCCTCCTTCAGTGCTTACAAGTGGAAATTGGTCTCTGTTCCCGCTATGTTCGGTATTTTGGTAGATAAGTTTGACCAGAACCGTCATCTACTATCGTTGTTGCTAGGCACTGGTAACTGTCGCTTGATCGAAGCCAACCCGCATGACGTCTTTTGGGGAGCTGGTTTATCGAAGGAGTCCCTCAGATCGTATCTCGGCAAGCTACCTGGCCTCAACGTTCTCGGAAAAGAATTGACACTAGTTAGGTCGTTCTTCCAAGGAAGTTACCAGTTCCCGAAGGCCCTAGTCATCATGGATTCCCAAGGTCGTCATCTGCCTGATAGTCCAAATTACCATCGTATTGTGTTCCCGGGTGGCCGAATCCAAGATCTGATAAAAATAGCCAGGGTGTCTTGTCACAAAGGATACGGTGTGTGCCTCATTGCCGGTGGCACCAACAACGTTCCTCTGAATTTCAGTCGCAAAGCTCCCGATGGTGCTCTGGAACCCCGAAAAGCTAAAGACATTTTAAGGCAGTTCAACAGCATTTCGAAACTTCTGCATGAGCGGCCGTACCTGCAGGTAGTGTTAGCTGAAGTTCTGCCGCGCCATAATGACGCTTCTCTGACTAGCCCCGGGCGCCTCAGTAAAATACAACGCCGTGTGTTGAGCGTAAACCACGGTATTCACGAAATTGTAGACGAACTTGCGAGTAAAGGCGAAAAAGTATCTGTGCTAGACTGTTACAAACATTTTGATAACACCGCCTTGTTTCGCAAACGCGGTGCCTCAGTTGACCTGCATCTGAACCAGGAAGGTGCAAGACTGTTGGGGCAGCTATTTGATGACTATATCAAATTAAAAATTAGTTGCAATTTGAGGTATCCTGACCTCCTGGTTGCGACTAATTTTTTGACGGCGGCTTATTCTTTTCCTGTTACCTATGACTGTACTTCAGCGTTGTAGCCCTGACTTTTATGGTTAGCCTAGACTTAAGTTCCCTTTTCAGCTTGTGTTATAAATTTTTATGCTTGGTTCAATTTGGTTTAGTATCTGTTGTCTGTGCTTGTATTTTTATGGTTTGTGTATGTTTTTATAGCTGATTTACTGTTGAAACTAAATTTTTAGCAATATCTCTATGTAACTGTTCGGTAGGTAAGCTTGTAGTATGTTTGGTATGCATTGACTGATTTACAGTGCCGTAGCTTTGTTTCTACTATTTAATGTGCGTAATATTGTGTTTTATAGACGTTTAACTGCAAGGACTTTTGCTGCTTTGTTGTCCTAGTTTGTGTTTTGTCATACGTTGCCTACTGTTTTGTATGAACCTACTTAGCTGTTTCTATTTTGTTTGCTTAGCTGCCGCCAATTATTACTGCTTATGCTTTGTGGGAATGGCGTCGTAATATCTATTGCTATGTATATATAATTTCAGTTGTCCAAACCTATCTTGTTGCGGTCAATTTTGCTTGAGTGACCCAACTGATTTCAGCGAATTTCAGCTTTGGCAAGATATGTCAACTTGTTGACCTTACATTAGTTTTACCTTAGTTGTGCCTTTTTGTTCTTAGTAAGCTCGTTTTTTTATAGAGGAAAGGAAAAATGTAATGAGTAACCTGGCCTTTTATATACCTCAGTCATTTAGTGTATGTGTGTGTGTATGTATGGGTGTGTTTGTGTGTATGTGTGCTAGTTCTATGATAGAATAGTTATTGTTGGGGTCTGGAGATTAGAATGTTTTCTGGGGTGATGCGATTGCTGATGTATAATGGCGTGTTGTTTTGTTCAGTCTTAAAGTGAGACACGTCTCAGGTAGTCTGCTAAATAAACTATTTGTACTGCTGGTATTTTCGTGAATTGTCATATCGAGCGAGTTCAAACGT
>JASANF010018955.1:0-30879 GCA_030248245.1 Trissonchulus sp. WLG1_4 | reverse complement strand
GTAAGATAGGCCCCTTATAGAGTTCTTAAAGGGATTTACGACAGCTCATCATCGGCCCAGTAGCTCAACGGTAGAGCGCTGGTCTGCAGATCCAGAGATGGGTGGTTCGAATCCCCCCTGGGTCATTCTGATGATGATGCTGTCGTTGTTTCGGTAAGAATCCCCCCTCCTTTTCTTGACATGGCGAGGCCGCCAGGATGAACCTCGGAATCTCCTGGTCGCAGAATTGAGTCAGGTAGCGTCAGGTATGGGTTGTTCGGGGGACATACCCCCCTTGAGTGGCATGGGCAGAGTGGTGGTCTACGAGTATATGGAAGGATTAACGCCGGGTAGCTTTGCAGTGGAGCCGCTCCTTGTCCCGGCTAGGAGTGAGAGCTTATCAGACCCTGGCAGTGTTCGCAGAAGAAGATGAGGCCAAAGAAAAAGGACCTCGCGACCAGGGTTTTTTTTTCAAAATCGGCACTGTGTAAATGTTTTGTAAATTAAGAATTTGCTGTGTAAATTAAGGGTATGTTGTGTAAATTTTTAAGTGAGTATTTTAGCATTTTTTAGGTAAAAATTGACTGTTTTTTCACGTGAAAAGTAATATTTCGGCTTTAAAAATTTTCTGAACTACTTAGAAAATAAAAAATGAAATAATTGAAAATTTTTGCGTTTTTGTCAGTAGTTCAAGTTTCCGACACGCCCGGGCAAGCCCCCCTAAAATTTTGCAAAATCTGAAACAAGCCCTGCACACCCGAGGCGAGCCCCGTGTGCATGCATGGTTTACACAGATAGAGAGTTATCAGCAAGATCCTACTAATTTTTTTCAAATCCGGGTGTAAAATTTTTACATTATTTTGACGTTGTACAAGAAAATCCACAGACAGGCTCAGCGTGGCTGCTTTTTCACTGTCAACATTCAAGTGCATAAAAACGAATGCTAAAATAAAAAAATCATAAGCCGTTTAAGAGCAGAAACTGAAAATTTTTTTGTTTTGGGGTCAAAAATTACACTTAATTTTGTTAGGACAAAGAGGTCACAGGCACAAATCGCCACTTCGCGAATTTTTGTAATTTTTACAACAAAAATAGGCCGTTTCATCAACTTTTGGGGCAAAATGGGGCTGTGTAAATCAGTGTGTATTTTTATTTTTTGCTGTGTAAATTAGGCGGCCGATGTGTAAATACACCCTATTTTACACAAAAAAAAAACCCTGCTCGCGACACTAGCCTTATATAGAGAAGAGAAGAAAGAAGAAGGTAATAATAGGGACGGCTCCCGGCGCTCCTCCACCCCGGGTGCCCATGCCCCATAGTAGTAGTGCACACAGCACAGGGAAACTTCGGGTCGAAGTTTACTAGAATGGGAGGGATGTGAAAAGAAGATAGGCCCCTTATAGAGTTCTTAAAGGGATTTACGACAGCTCATCATCGGCCCAGTAGCTCAACGGTAGAGCGCTGGTCTGCAGATCCAGAGATGGGTGGTTCCAATCCTGGGTCATTCTGATGATGATGCTGTCGTTGTTTCGGTAAGAATCCCCCCTCCTTTTCTTGACATTACAACAAAAAATGCAAAATGTTAGCTATTCTGCCACGTCTGAAGGTGTGGGTTTTCTATGGCGTCAATCAGATGATTCTTATGAATATCATTTGAAACTGTCTTAAGCCCGGTTCATACTCGTTCTTAATCCTCATTCTTGCTCTTATCGTCGCCATTTATTCTGCGTGGTAATTTTCGAGAACTGTCTAAGGATGGACAAATCAACAGGGACAAGGACAAGGACAAAACGGGGCTTTAACTCATACTAATTGTCCTAAGACTTGTCTTTAACACCATAGGGACAGGGGAGAACAGCCAATTTCAACTGAATGCTGTTAGATACAAGAAAAATTCATTTTGCTTTATTTTTCGCACACAAGTGACCCTAACTTTGTTCATGCAAAACATGCTACAATTATTGGCAGGTCAGTTGTAATGTTTGGGAATCGCTCTCGGAAAAAACGACAAGGAAAAGCACTGCACCCGGTTCATACTTGTCCTTGTCCCTATCGTTTTGTCCCTAAGCGATTTCAGAAAACTACATAGCCGAATATGCCATTTTTTTGCATGACGATCGTTGAGGTCACTTCTAGATTGTATACAAATGATTAACTCACACGCATTTGTCATTCTTCACAGCAGCTGACCGAAATTTGTCTTAGTCCCTGTCCCTGTGTCCTTAAGGACAAGTATGAACCAGACTTTACAGTCCGGACTCCGATGTATACTTGTCCTTAAGAATATAGGGACAGGGACAAGGACAAATTTTGGTCAGCTAATGTGAAAAATTTACAAAAGCGATTCCGCTAATTTTTCGCATGTCATCGGGATGTGATCCACACTTTCTTCATGCGAAATATTAACTCATTTGGCCAAGTAGTTTTTTTTTAAATTGCATAAAAACAAAACGATAGGGACATCCATGGACAAGGACAAGTATCAACCAGACTTTAATGCTCCTCTGCCAACTCACTGCTAAGCATGACACAGAACATGGCATTCTCGGTGTCTCGTTTCAGCTGCTCCACACAGGGCAAATAGTAGACGGCCGATCGGGTGGACGAGTCACAGTCGTGCTTGGGCAACAGCTCCACAATGTTCAGCTTGCGAAACTTGGTCAGCAGGACTAGCAGTTTGGTCACTCGATTATGCGCCGAGGAATTGGGCTGCAGGTTTTTCCTGAAAGGAGGTTTAGAAATAACTCTCACGGAATGCAACCACTGTGCCACAGTAATTGCTGGGTTTCACGTGTTTACTTTCTAGAATAGTGAAAAATTGTCGTTTTCGATGAAAAATAACGTCACGATGAAAGAAGTACTAGCAGACATATTGTAACGAGGTCAAAGTTTTGTGGGGCTCAAGTTTACACAATTACAGCTTGTGTTGGCTTGTATTAAAAGTGTGTTACGTAGAAGCCACAGTCTGCATGCTGAATGCATAACTAACTATGAAGGTCCTTTTTACGACCGCATCTGCGTGCCTCTAGTCTATAGAGAGGCAAGAGTATCACCCTTCGTCCATAAAAACACACAAAAAATAAATCCTTTAAAAAACCCATCAACTAACTTTGCATCCGCCAGCTTCAGCACCACCTGTGAGTGCAATTTCAGGGTCCAGTGGGCGGTGCCGCGTTCCTTCCACTGCAAAAAGGCCTCCAGGATTTTCTCCACATCCTCCCAGTCAGCCCGGACAAAGACCAAATCGTCCGGAATCAACAGACCCCGTCCACTGGCCAGTCCGGAACCAACCACGTTCTCCCGGAGGGACGACTGGGACGCGGCTGCTGATGACGATGACTGCTGGAATTGCAAGAATAAGACTCAAGACTTTATGAATAAATTAACGATAAGAATACGAATTAAAATAAGAATAAGAACACGATAGTAGTACTATTGTGAAATTTTCCCAATTTTAAATTTGAAAGATTTAGAGCTTAAGACAGGCTAAGGTTAGATTGAAAGAGACGAAAACAACTACAGGACACAAACAGAAATAAAACAACAAAAAAGGGGGGGACACATGAACAAATATCTTTCCCGGGCGCTGCAACTTTTGACATATCATGTAACTCAACCCCCCCCCCCCCTCCGAAGTGAAGTCAGCTAATTATCAAGGTTGGGACTGGGAGTACAAGTGGGGGTGGGGGGAGACCCATATACTAAATTTTTGAAAATCAATGAAAACCCGCCTAGTAACTTCTGAGAAAAACGTCTGACAAAGTCGTTGTCACTGTCACCCAACCGGACATGATGCCTTAAGCCTGGTCCATACTTGTCCTTTTTTTGTCCTTAGCATTTTGTTTCTAACAAACTCCTAAAGAAATGACCTACCACATGAAGCAATTTTTTGCATGAACAGTGTCGGCATAAAGTCTAGTTCGTTTGCGAAAAACTGGGTGGGTGAAATGACTGTGTGGATTTTCCACAACATTCAATTATTCTTGTCCTTGTCCCTAAAGACAAGTATGAACCGGGCTTAATGGTCCTTTCCGAAATCAAATCAGCGGATAAGGTTTAAATTTAATAGATTAATTCCGATATTAATTAACCAAAACTCAGCACCGCAACGAAACAACTAAAAAAACCACGATTCTCTCGACAGGAAGGCAAATTTATAACTTGCGCTGCGCTTTAAAAAATCGACAGAAAATCAACGCTCTTTTCCAAGTGTTAAATTTAGTATAAATTGCTGTGTTGTTTACCGACACTTCAATCGACAGAGTTACCGTTATACCTCCACCAGACAGTACAAAATCCCAAAACAAGCGGCCACGACAAAGGAAATCCGTAGCAAAGCGGCTGACTAGCTTCAAAGTGGAGTTTCGCCTTTCCAAAGTTCCATAATAGTGTCAAGTTTCATTTTCGAAATAAAAACGGATCGGAAAAATCGTCGCGGATAACGCTAAATTTGCCTTCCTGTAGAGGAGAGGTAAAGAGTGTTGTGCGTAATAAAAATAATATCGTGGCCCCGTCAAAAGAAAACCCACCCACCTTCTCAGTGGAGATCCAAAGGTGGCTCATTTGTGGTCCCAGAGGGGTGGGATTTATCTGTGGGACGTCTGGGGTGGGACAGGGAGGTTTTTGCCGGTTCCAAAATGTCCCATCGTGGGAACTTTTAGACAATAAATGATCCAACAAAAGATCGCAATTTAGCAAATCCTCATAGGTCAATTGTTCTTTGTCAAAAATACTCTTTCCCACTTCTATGAGACTGGCAGGGGTGGGACATAGGGTTTCATGCAGGAACACAGGCTTCGCCATTTCTACTTCAAAATCACAGCTGGCCAGACTGACTAGATGATCCACAGTTTTTCGACTAGTAGTAGTTTCCGTTGAAACTTTGCTGCTAGTGGCGGCAAAATTTAGCGGCGCTAAAAATGTCCGTTTTCCCTGAGACATTTTGGCTGATTCTTCGGGTGATTTCCCCACCTCCGTTTCACAGTCAACAGTTTCAGTTTGTATATTTTTAGGTTCCTGAGCGACAGTAAACCGTAACGGGGCAAGAAACGTTTTGATAGGTTTTTGAACGACCAATTTTGGCTCTTCAGAAAGCATAGTTGAAGATTCCTTCGTTTCTGCTTCTTTCTCAGGCGATTGAGTTTTCACTTCACTTTTTGTGGCCGTAAAACGCAACGGGGCTAGGAAAGTTGACGCTGGTTTTCGATCTTCTAACACACGTTCTTCAGACTGAAGTAGCTGTTCAATGTCAGGAATTTCTGGAAGAGTATCAAACGTTTCGGTTTCCTCTAGAGCAATTAATGGTTGTTCAGTTGTTCCAGTTTCCAACTGTTTGGCTTCTTTTTCTATCGATCGTCTTCCAGTGAAACAAAGCGGAGTCAGGAAAGTCTTGATCCCCGTTTTCATCGACACTTTCGGTTGTCTGTAACTTTCAATGGGAGAACCAACTTTTTCCGTCTTTTCTTCTGCAGAAGATTTCACAGCGTCGCGATTTACGGCAGTAAAACGCAAAGGAGCTAAAAAGGTTCCAGTAGCTTGCTTAGTCGCCAGTTTTTGTTCTTCAGGGGTTGGAGTTGGCAGCTTTTCGGCTTCTTTTTCTTTAACTTGCGCTTTGCTGTTCAGGCTTACCGCAGTAAAACGTAAGGGGGCTAAAAAAGTAGCAGTTTGTTTTTTCTCAATCAATTCTGGCTCTTCAGACACTTGCCTGGTAGGCTCTAGTTTCTCAGGTTCTCTTTCTACCGACAGAGCTTTAGTGTCTCTTTTAGCGGCCGCAAAACGTAGAGGCGCCAAAAAGGTGGCCGTTGTTTTTTTAGTCTCCATCAGCAAAGGAGGGTCAGACTGATCCAGCAGTTTTTCTATTTCAGGCACTCGCAGCAGCCCGTCCTCGGACTCTTGAATTTCCTCCACCTCCATCGTCATTTTTAGTCGTTTCCTAGTCGGACTCGGTATTTCCACCAGTGACTGGCTCACCACAGAGTCCACTGCTTTGTGTTGCACCAAGGACTCGGCGATCACGCTTGCATGCTTCGAAAGGCAGCCTAGGGATCCCTGCAGACATTCCGTACTCAATCCCTGGCTGTCTCGGATGGATCTTAGGGCCTGAGCCCGCAAGCCGAACAATTCCACAGAGCACAGTTGCAGACAATCTGACGGCAGATTGCCGGCAATCAAGTCAGCCACCCAAGATGACGGCTGGCTGGCGCCGTTCACCGACTGCTCACCAATTTCTACCTCTTCTGCTTCGCCAATCGACTTTTTGGCCTCAACTTTGGCAATAATTTGCTCAATTTCATAGTCGATATTTTGCTGGTCAGTTTTTTGGTCACCAATTTTCTCGGGTCCATTCTCTTTCGGTGCACTGGCTTGTTGGTTGGTTATGGCAGAATCATCTTGTGTTGAAGTAGCCTGGCTTCCTGAGTAGTTGTTATACGAGATTTCTGTCTCGCCATTACCACTGTACGAATTTTCCCACGTGTGATCATCATTGTGCGAATTCTCCCACGTATAATTATCATTGTGGGAATTTTCCCACGCATAATTATCATTGTGAGAATTTTCCCATATTACATAATTATCATCGTGGGAATTTTCCCACGGTGCTAAATTATCGCTGGGACCAGCCGAGTCGGCGCCATTGACTGAAACATCAACATTAAGCTCCAAATCTGACAGAGCACTTGTGATGACATTTTCCAAAAGTTCCGGCGTTTCACAAAGCAGTGGGTCACTGGATTCTGGTGGGACACTTTTTCCCATAGCCATATCTTCGAAATAAGCATCAATCCATTTCTGAGCTTCAGAGCAGCAAACATCAATTGAATCTAGGCGTTCGGTGAAATCCAAAACAGCAGCCAGCGATTCATTTTCAAAATTCTGCTCTTCTAGCAGCATAAACTGGACTACCAGTTTGCTGTCTGCTATAAGGCTGTTGTATTTTTCCAGGCTCACGAGATTTCGCAAAGCCACACAGTTCAGTTCTTTGTCTTTCCTCTCCTTGGCACAAATCATTGTTTCGGCGATAATTTCATCTAGCAATTTTTCCAGCGGTCGATTTAGGTTGGTTTTCAGGCCACAAAGTTCTTCCCAGCTCGGTTTCAGACTCCCAACAGTTTCACCCAAATCCAGTTCCAAATTTTCCAAAATTTCATTAATAATTTCATCAAAATCATTGGCAAGTTGTGTCCTAGTATCCTCGGCTAACTCAAGCCAGTGTCGCTTTGCCCCTTCGGCCGTTTCATGCTGAATGGAGCCGGCAGGTCTATTTTGACTGTTTTCCAGCGAATTTTCAGCCGTAGTAGGATTCGTAGTAGCCGTAGTATTTGTGGTAGTAGTGCGGGTCGTTTGATCAATGAATGCCAGTCTAGCTAGGGCCAGTTCACGTAGTACACTGCGAGCTGCTGTTCCTTCTTGCAAACTTTCATTCAACAATTTCAGGCCGGGCAAATCTTGAGCCACCTGTTCTGCAGCTGTTTTTTCACTTCTACGCTTACGTTTGCTACTTCTACGACTGCGTTCGCTTTCAGCGCTAGAGGCCTGAGAATTTTTTTGGCACACTGGTTGCTTTTTTTGTCGTTCAGGTTCTAGTGACACGTCTTGGTTATTCTGATTTTCCACCAAAACCGGATCCAGTAATCCGGCACTAAGGCGAGAATCTGAATCCAAATTATCCGAGCTCTGAATGGGTGAAAATTCCTGACATATTTTACCACTAGGCAAAGCTGGCTCTTCGGGTAGTTTCAAATAATTCAATTTGGCCAGTGTTTTTCTGTCTTCTGGACGGTTTTCGGCCACTGGGTCGACACTGTCTATCTTTTGGTCGAGACTGTCAATTTTTTGATCGCCCTTGCCCTTGGCCGCAATATTGGCCAAAACGGCATCATCCCAGCTAATATCCTTGTTAGACTGAGTTGATCTATCAGAGCTAGAATAGTCACTATCGCTCAAGACTCCGTGAAAAATGGCCGACGCTCGCAGTTGGTTTAGTCTAGACTCTAGAGGAACTTTTGGCGTACTACAGCGGTCTGAAGACGGCTGCCGTTGTGGAGGTAGTTGGAATTTGCGCAAGTCAACGTCTTTAGAAGACTCCACCAAAAACTGACTTCTATTCGGATCCTGAGGATTCGAAACTATTTCCGGGGGGACATTTTCCAAAACATTAAGCAAACTGGAAACCGGTTTGGAGTGACTGTCAAGGCCTTTATCCTGAACCGGAACCGACGGTCTACCATCCAACGGTTTCACCGGTGTCACTTTTTTCATCGGTGCCCAAAATCCGCCTGCCGTGGGGGAGGCAAGTGGATTCGTTTGCGCAGAGCCCGGAGTCGGTGTTTGAACCGGCGCCAGCTCCCCAGCGCTCACAAGCGCACTGGCGGTTCGTCTGGCCATAGCTGGCTGGGCTTGGGTTCCCTCTGATTTGCCGGTCAGCCAGCGTGACCAGTTTTTGAACGGATCCACAATAGGCTGTTCCGGATCATAGACTTCCTCCTCAGTATTGCCTGTTTTAGGTTCATCGTGGTCGGCCGGTTCCTGCACGGGCAGATTGGGCTTCGGAATGCGTCGCAGCCTCGGATCGCGATTTTCCATGCCAGGCGTTGGCAAGAGGGTTCGCCGTTGGCTGGTCAATTTGGCAACTGGTTTAGGCTGTTCCGAGGCTCGTCTAGACAGAGTGGCGGGCCCAGGCGGGGTCTGAGTCGTGGACAGCGACCGCTGTCTCTGCAAATCCTTGGCCGACAGTGGCAACACTTCACTGTCAGCCGGCGACCCAGTTACCCGAGCCGTCTCGAGCAGCGTTGTTTCCGTCGACCCGCTCGCTTTGTCCAGCCGCAAGTCGGCCGCAATGGTGGTCTCAAAGTCACAACTCTGAAGCCAGTCATTCACTTTGCTGCGGATTTCCAGTATGATGGCCGCGTGCGCCGGGTCTGTGATCAGCAGACCGCCTACCTGCTGCGGCACCGGTGGGGGGCCGCCCAAACTGGGGGGAAGGGGGGGCGGGGGGCCACCGGCCGAAGTCGAGGGCTGGTCGGGGGTGGTCGAGGACACGGTGGGCTCCTGGTCGGGCCCGTAGCCCGGGGGTCTGGGGGCAAGCCTAAAAAAATTAAGTATATTAAGTATTAAGTATATGTTATGTATATGTACTTTATTTGTAATTTGTGCCATTAAAACATTGGTGTGAAGATGTGAAGCAGGCAAGCTTTACCGCCCCGCTCCCCGTATTAGTCTTCCTGAAAGTGAAACCCTCCTTGTCGATTAGGTTGTACTAGCTACTGTACTGTATATTAATATAAACACACAGTGTTGTGAAAATGTAAAGCCAGCAATCCCCCCTTCCTGTATTTGAGTCGGCAGGACAACCCGCCGTTATGGTGCCCTTTTGGATGCGCATAAAGAATTGTACCGTCATTAGTATACCTCATACATGTACAGGGGTCAAAATTTTGGCGGAGCCTCTCCGGCCAAATTTTAGTGACCCTCCTCCCCTGGTCGACCAAAAATACCCTAAATTTTAGCAAAATTTTGAAAAAAATTCACAAAAAGTGCCATTTTTTTAAATTTGCCCAAATTTTGGGGACCCTCCCCCCCACGGCCTCTCAATTTTGGGGGACCCTCATACATGTATGGTATACCTATAATACAGCTTATAATTATATCGGTCAATACAATATTCACTGCAAGTACACGTATCGCATCATAACACACGTGTCTTGTCACCACTGTCACGAAATAACCATATCGTGTGATTATCTTGTATCATAGGCTTATTCATTAAACTCAAGTGCAAATTAAAAAAGTCAGATCAATAATCCGACATGCGGGCTTGCAGGGATTCACTAAGGTGTTTAACTTAAGGTGGTAGTGTCGCCAAAGCAGTTTTGCTCATAGGCTGCAAAATGAGAACTTTTCGCTTTGAAATTTTACGTTCACTGAGAAACTAGTGAAATGCCATATGGTGTCAAATAAATACTGCCAGACACTAGACTACCAATATTTATCAATATTTTTAACCAATCACCATTTGTGAGCCAGACATCACACAATAGAGACATAAAAGTTCAAAAAATGAAGCCAGATATCAGATTGGCCAGCTTGTGAAGTACATGTAATGTTTTGACGCGCAATTTTTTGCCACAATTAAGAAAAATGAAAAATAAAGGTTCGTTTTTCTTTTGATTTCAAAACAAGTGTCAATCTAGTAAATCTCAGTAAATTTTTTACAATTTATCATTATTGCTGTGAGTACTTTGCGGGTTACGCACAGTTTCACAGTTCAAACAGGCATTACTCCACAACCACTCAAGCAATTTGCACTAAATTTTGTGTGCATAAACTAGAGCATATGTGCTTTTACTTTGTGTAAAGAATCTAAACAAAAAGTTTTTTAATTGTGACGAAATTATCGAATGTGAATAGGTTTTCTAAACGTCATTTTTCCGACTTTGCGACTTCACTGGTAACTGTATGCTGCATCAATTTTGCTGAAACTTGGCAAAAATATTTGCCTTGAAACAAATTTTTAGAATATATAAAGAACAATGACCTATTTTGTACTGAAAAAGTTTTATAGTCGCGCAAAATCGACTGCTTTCGCGACACTACCCCCCTTAAGCCAAGTTTAAGTCGAGCATATTGTGACACTTTCAATCGTGTGAAATGCACAAAAATATTTTATTTCAGTGTTCTACTTTATTTGAACAGAACGCGTTGAGACTGAGAGCGAGACTTAAGTTGAACACGTTTCATGAATCCCGGCAGAACAGTGTACAAAACCAAACTTACGCATCTCTTTTCGGGGGCACAATCTGAAACAGTAAAGTACAAATTTAACAAAAAAACATAACAAATTCTTTGTATCCTCATAGCAATTCAAAAACGAAATTGCATAAGTTGGAAACACTGAAAAAAGTTCGAACATGTATAATTACAGCAGAAGTTTAGAAATCCCCAAAACCATCCCGTCCCGATAAAAAACCTTGTGAATGTAAAAAGTCGCTGAAAACGTTAGTTTTTTTGCAAACTCAAGCGACTAAAATATACGAACATAGCTCCAAGTGAGTAAAATAGCTATGTTGAGTTAAATAAGTACACAATTCAAATACGCAGTAATGCCCGCATCCCACTGCGTAGGTTTAAAGGTCTAGGTTTTAACGATGTTGAAAAATTTCAACTTTTTGGTTTAAGTTTTAAGGATTCAGCCAATCAGCTACGAGCTGTAAGCGGACCTTCTGTATTCTGTCAATCAGCTGCGAGCTGTTGGTAGGCGGAACTTCTGCGTCCAGCCAATGAATATACATTATACAACATTTAAAAATATAGTTAAACCTTAAACTGCCAGTGTGAACGAAACGTTAAACCTTGAAAATTAAACCATAAACCTTAAACCTTATGCCTGCAGCTGGAAGCGGGCATAATACTACTAAAGTATGTGAAAAAAATTATAATACTATATTCATATTTTGAAAATGCGTCAACCTCGTACTTTTATATCCACACTAGAACCGGCCTTGGAGCCTGCATTGGATCGCGAGGCTATATCACGGATGGCTTGCAGATTCTCCAGAATATTGTCAAAATGCGGAGCCGCCGGATCTTCGAAGCCTGAAAAAAACAAATTAAAAATCTTTAATTAAATACTTTTTGATCAAAAACGTCTTAATCTGTGACAAAACTGTTTTTTTTGTAAAGTTTCTACAGTACGATTTTTGAATACTGTGAAACGTCACATGACGAATTCATGAATTTGTAACGAATCACCTGCTGTTCTGCTTACAATGAAGAATTGTAAAGTTGAGCAACCGGCCCGCAGGTAGCACTCCAGTCTATATACTGGGCACCTTGCGAGAAGTTTAAACCATAAATATTCTACAATTTTACATTTTTTTACTAAAGTAGCAACGATTAACGCTCAGATTTAAGTAATAATTAATTAAATGGAGCTGACTGTTCATTCTAAAGTAGCTATAAAACAAATCAATCTACGATTCAAACGTAGCTGCTATGAATCAAACAAATTAAATATAGATGTCCATTTTATTATAAATATCTCTGACATATTATTGTGGAAATAGCAGACACAAGACTCAACTCACCAAGACGCTCTTTTGGAACAGTGGGTCTGAAAAAATTACCATTATTTATATACTTAAAAATCATATATTGCATATGCGATACAAACATGTAGAAAACAAATCCTACAATACATATTCGGCGTTGCGCCAAATATGTATAATATAAACATACATTGTAATAAAAATTTAGTATTAGTTTTTTTCATTTTTACAAAACCTTGCAGGAAAAAGAAGAAGATGTAGTAACCGAAGCTGGCAGTAAGCAGTAACTTTTTTAAACTAAAAATAACGTCACAAGCTCAAAAAGGAGACTTCATACTTTCATAGCAGCGTGGACAGTTTGTGGTGGATTTCTTGTTAACTTACAAAATGCTCTACACAATGCGTAGCACATGAAAAATGAGCGCGGCACACAATATTGTCACTTACAGAAAAAGTGAAAAAATACGCTAGCTCTTAATCCACACACAAATCAGAACAGTTAAAAAACACGAACCGTGACACTACCAACACTGCCAGAGCTTGAACAACATTGGTAAAGTGACGCTTGTTTTAAAACAGCATCCTTCAAAAAAAGTAACCAAACAAACTAAAAACTTTTATGTAGTACCTTTCAGCAGCCGTGATCTTCTTCGGTAATTCGGGCGGACTTCTGAGTGCCAGACTCGTGCCGAAGCCCAACTTATTCGGTTTTTTGGACTCGCGAACACTCGACGACTCGCCCCGACGCAGGTCCACATCCATAAACGGATTGCTGAAAATTCCAGTTACTACTACTAACCTTGCTAGCATCAAGCTAGCTACAGTCTGACTAAAAGATGTTGGACCCTGAGACAAAATGAAACATGTGATTTCATTACGAAACGAACGCATTGCAGGCATCAAGAGTACAGCGAGCAGTCACAAAAATTACGGCATCATGTTTTGTCACAGGGTTCAGCAATTTCTGGCCAGACTCCGCTAGTTTCAGTGTTGTACCTTTCAGGCCTTCGAAAGGCAGCTATCAGAGGCAAGTTTCCTTCAAACGTAATTTAGAACTAGTATGTTTTCATAAAGAACTAAACACGGATATAACGTTTTAGTACGGAAAACTCATTCCAATTTCAGCGAAAATGCACACTTTTCAAAAAATTCCCTTAAGTAAAAATAGCTTTATTCGGCTCATGATGAGCTGATCGTTAGTCTACAGCTAAAATGAGCACACCAATACTCACTCCTCAGTCGGCGTATCAGTGATTCGCGGCGACTTCACTTCGATTCCGCTCGGATCTGTCGACTCATCTAGCGGCCGTTTCACTCTCAAGTCGGTATCTGGTTTCCGACTGGGCGGTCGGCCCCAAGAGCCGCTATGGGCCGACCCCCTGTCACTATTGGGGGGCTCTTGCATGCTTTCCAGGGGCACTATTTTCGGGGGTCGATAGCCCGGCGCTAGTTTGGTCTTTTCTTCCGCCGCAGGCCCGCTTGCTGATTTTTCCTCCACACTACTGACAAACGAGACTTCACTTTTGTTGTCCAGCAATTCTTGACTGCTGACGACTATATTTTTGGCCTGTTTCACTTTGCTGAGATTATCATCGGTCAACGGTATTTCCACGTCCATATCCACATAGCTATAGTCCGTGCTCACTGACGCGCAGTCTTCTGTTACCGTCAGCGCCGCCGCCGCCGCTTGCTGAGATCTCGACTTGCGCATGTCAGCAACCGGTTGTGGCTGCTCGGCAAGCACCGATTCAGTCGGCTTAGCAACCGTCGCCACCGGTTCCACTCCAACTTCTTGTTCCAGCTGTTGTCGAATTTGTTCTTGTATCCTTTTCAAGACGCGTGGATCTTTGACAAGCGGATTTGACAAAGATGCCGGTACCGGTGGGGGCGCTGGTAAAATGAAACCGGTTTGATCTGCAGGGGGCGCCGGGTCCGGTTCCGCGGACTTCTGTTTTTGTTGCTGTTGCTCCTCTGACGGAGTGGTTCCGCCCGGTGTTTCCGTTGTAGCTGCGACTGCCGGCGACGCGTTGGCTTCTGACAGGGGAGTGCTTTCGGAATGAGAATCGTGTCGAAGCTAAAACAACCGATACTTCAGTTTAATAATATTGTGTCGACAGTTAAGCCCGGTTCATACTTGTCCTTAAGAACACAGGGACAGGGACAAGGACAAATTTGGTCAGCTACTGTGAATAATTGACACAAGCGTTCTGGCGATTTTTTTGCATACGATTTGCAAGTGACCCAAGCTTTAATCATGTGAAAAGTTGGCTTATTTGGCCAGGCAGTTTTCTTGGAATCGCTTAAGGACAAAACGATAGGGACAAGGAAAAGGACGAGTATGAACCGGGCTTTAATAATAGTTCCGAGTACAAACTGACAAAACTATGCTCAAATCCTGCTTAAAATTAGACACACTATGGTTTGTAGGAGCTGCCCCCAGAAGATTTTTCACAATCGCTCCGTTTTAGTGTCACGTGTTTTGTGCTAAAAATTACAGTGCGTAATCTCAGTATACATGCGAACGCCGCAAACACATGCTTTATCGCTTCACCAGTCAAAAGCAACCACTCACTTACCACTATTTATAATATGCCCTGTCCCTGAAAAATACGAGTACATACTAGCGTTAGAAGGGGGTCACCCACATCTACTAGAGTAAATACTGTACTCTTGACATTGCATACTTGATATTGACAAGAGTGTTACCTCTGGAGGCGGAACAAAGTTCTGTGCAAACAGCATGAGCAGAGTGTGTGGTTTGACCACTGAAGTTGGACCCACAACTGTCTGCGTAGTAAATTCATAGGCGTCTCGGGTAAAGCCTAGAAAAGTAAGAAAAAAGTCAGCCTGCAAAAACGTCAATAGCACGAACTAATTGAAAAAGTACTAAAAAATTAAAAAAACATCTATAGAAACATCATAATGTAGCAGAACTATCAACAACGCAAAGAAACTAAAAAAGCTACATTAGAAAAAATACTCAGGTTTATAAGCCCTTCAGAATACTTATTACAAACTGACTAGCTCTGAAGTCTGACTAAAAAATGCTGAGCCCTGATACAAAACTGGCGCCGTGATTTTTGTGATAACTCGCTGTACTCTTGATGCCTAAAATATATTGTTTTCGTAATGAAACTGCGTGTTTCTTTTTGTCTCAGGGTCCAGCAATCTGTTGGTCACATACACGTAAAGGGGTCAAAATTTGGGAGGGCCTCTGCGGCCAAATTTTGGGGACCCTCCCCTCACCTGATTGACCAAAGATACACTAAATTTTGCAAAATTTTTCCGAAAAAGTGCCCTTTTTACTAAATTTTGCCCGAATTTTGGGTACCCTCCCCCCGGCTCATCGATTCAGACTCTAGAACCAGCCACAAAACAGAGCGTATATAATGAAATTTCCAACACACCAATGCCAGTTGTGACGGACCGATACGATATGAATATACAGTGGAGACTTTTGATGGATTCGGTGAACGTGGGAATGCCTGAAATACAAAATCCATATTTATTGATAAAGTTTCAACATTAATATTCTGAAATCACT
Organism: Trissonchulus sp. WLG1_4; assembly: GCA_030248245.1. Lineage (NCBI taxonomy): Eukaryota > Metazoa > Nematoda > Enoplea > Enoplida > Ironidae > Trissonchulus > Trissonchulus sp. WLG1_4. The sequence goes on along the minus strand of JASANF010018955.1, from coordinate 15,312 downwards.
CCTTTTCCCTCCAGAGCGCCAAAGCATATGAAGCATATGAGTCAAAAAGGTTTGCTCAAAATTTTCAGCAGTTTCGCTCACTACAGGTGATTTTCTTCAATATTATTTTGATCGTGTTAATGTTATATTTATTATATGTGAGTCGAACTTAAACACTGTATTCTAAAAAAGTTTACCGAGCTGAGTGGACAACTCCGAGTTGGGAATAAACAGGACGTAAGTTGCGCCTCGAAGAAAGGACAAACCAGCCTAAACGCAACATAATACAATTTAAATTTATAACCATTAAAATGTTCATAGTTAAGATTACTTGAACTTTTTCCCAAACGGCTATAGTAAACTGTATATACGATAAGACCTAAAAAATTTCATTACTTACATTTCACGGCTCAAATAAAAAACCTAATGCGTCGAATTGAGATTAATACACCAGTCCCATAGAAAGTGGACCAAACTCAACAAATAGTTTCGTTTAAAAATCCAATATTATGAGTTCTTCACGTCGAAGGGATTCAAAGATGTTTTTTCGATTGTACGCAAATGTTTTTTAGTTTTCCCCTAGACAGAAAAAACTACTCTAATTTAAAGAAGCTCAGTCTTAATAGCGCAAAGAACTTGCCTATATTAGTTATATTCTACAGTAGTAGTTTAATATCTAAAGTCTGACCAAAAGTTGCCTGTGAGAAAAAACAGGTGGCGTCATTTTTATGACTACTATACTTGATGCTTGCAATTCGTTCTTTTCGTAATAAAATCGCGTGTTTCTTTTTGCCTCAGGGACCAGCTTTGTATTAGTCAGACTTAATAGTCAGTAGACGATCTGCAAAACCCACAGCTTTTCGATGGAGCATTTTTCTGGCCAAAACTTCCACGAAATCACTGTTGCTATGGGCACTGAGTCTGGCGTGAGTGGCAAACTGGTTGCTGGACATTTTCAGCTCTCGCTTTTTCCACAACAGGCCCTGCAGGTGACTGGACTCCACCAGTTCGCGCACCGGAGCCCACTTGAGACAATTTTGGAACGGCACAAAACGCTTGATGGACAGGGTTTTGCCTCTAAAACGACGCAGATTGACTAGATTAGGTTAAGAAGATTCATTAACTGGACAAATTTTAACACTATGGACTATGAATAACTTTTTGCCTCTGAAACGACGCAGATAGAGATTAACTGGATTATATTACCTTTAATACTATAGACACTGTTTTGCCGTTGAAACCACGCAAATGGTGAATAACTTGATTCAGTTAACTCAGTTCAATAAGTTCAATGTTATTTGCAGTAAAGTAATAAATTTTTTACGAAAAAACTACGCGCGAAGGCATATTGTGACATAACGTAAGAAATTAACTATGAACTATGCTTACACTCATCAGCTTTATCACTCAATTAGCCCAAAAAACCTGGCCTATGTTGACCAAAATCGTTAACATGCCGACTCCAAAAAACAATAAATCTCTACCATCATAAACCAACAAAGCTTACTTACAAGCTAAATGGTTTGAGTTTGGCAAAGTTTGTAGTCAGCTGAGCGTAAACCGTTTTGCTGCCACATTTCAGGTTGCCCAGCCAAAGGACGTGTTCTTTGGACACGGGGTAGATCCTGTGCACGTCCGGTTCTTTGCTCTTCTGCAGCGTCGAGTGTCTTTTCTTCCTGAAAAACAAACAAAAGCCTCAAAATAAGCAAAATCAAGCAAAAATAGCAGCATTACCGATTGCCGTCCGTGAATAGTTCAGAAACCAAGAACAAAGAATCAGAATATCTTTTCTTCATGCACATTATAAATTCGACTTACTGATTGATGGTTTTCGCACTTCACACAATATTTTAAGACTAGCATGCAGTGTGACAGATTTTCTGACATAATAATATTTCAGCAATCAACCAGTAGCTAAACTAAACGTGACGAGTTCAATCCAATTTTACTTTGCCCTACCTTGCTTATCTAAATCCAATTTTCAAGACCCCCAGCTTAACATATAAACACATTTCGCAATCAAATAAAGCTCATACAAACAAAACAGACCGGATTTTGAAAACTGCAGTAAAAAAGGCAATAAAATATACTAGATGGCTTATCAATCAGCAGTTGTGGCTTAGCTTAACAAGCTAAGAGTTGCCCACTATAAAGATTGTTTATTCGGAAAATCATATCAGCAAAAACTCCCAATCAAGCATTCTCTCTGGATGAAATTCATGCAAGTAAGTAAAGTCTGACATAAATTGCTGAACCCCGCGTCACAACAGGTGGCGTGATTATTTCTGTGACTACTCGCCTTTATATTGATGCTTGCAAATCGTTCTTTTCGTAATGAAATAGCTTTCTTTTTGTCTCAGGGTCTAGCATTTTTTTTTGTCAGACTTTAGGACAAATATTTTTTGCTGCTTACTCGCCAGAAGCCTCGTCGAAGCGATAGTGCACGACGGCAAACGGACAAACACTGGTCGGGCGCTCCAACAGTTCACAATCCTTGTACTCGTACAAGTAGATCTGAAAACAGGCAGAAATTAAAGTGCAGCTAGAAGTCACAAATCACAACCTAGCACTAATACTAAGTGAAACGTGTCGAATTTCCTATTTACACTAATTTTGTTTTTGACCTAGCTCAGCGAAATTTCAACCGATTTTGACGATCTTGGTATCAATAGAAAGATCTTTTAAAAATCTAAGCGTGATTGATCTTCGCTTTTTCATTTCAATTTCAATTTTTTCATTTCAATTTCAATTTTTTCATTTCGCTTTTGCAAAAAATCGATTTTTCAAAAAAAAATCGCAAAAAAAGTTGCGTTCGAGCGACTACAAAAAATGCTGTGTGCCAAAATTTGAAAATAGAAAAACTTTCACGTCTGCATTTATATTCTTTCTTTCATTCTGCAAATTTTCAACTCGATCGCAATCGGCAGCTGTGACCCACGTCCAAAAAAAGTAGTCGATTTCGCTACGCAAAAATGTAAGGTTTGCCCACACGTTTCACTTTTTCAAAAATTAGACCTTTCCTAGGACTGCATATTTCCGTTGAAAAAGTTACCAAAAGCCATACTCAATTTTTTAAGAAATTAAATCAAATATTAATTGACATTTTCGAAGATTTATCAGCTTTTTAGGTTTTTCATTTTTGATTTGCTATTTTCACAGCCAAATAACTCAGCAAAGCTTCAATGTATTCTTATGTTTGATACATCAATTTAAAGCTAAGAAACTGAATATTTCAGTGATATGAGTAAGCATTTTATATTGAAACAAAAAAATTTTGCTACGGCTACAAAATTGTCCGAAGAATTTTAAAAAATTTTTTAATATCACAATATACACATCAAATGAAAGCTCTTTTCATTTTGAACAACTTTTCTTCAAGACATTAGGACAAAAATGTCGCGGAAAAATATTAAACGCCAAAGTCGGTTCCCCTGAGTGCCACCTTCAAATGTCTGTCAGGTTTAGGCAAAACACTTAGGCTGGATGAACCAGAGAGCTCTAACTCACTCAGTTTTTACTCTACTTAGGCCTAGATCTACGCTCAGGCTTCGGTCTTAGGTTTTAAAGTCTTGAGCGTGGGAAAGTGAGGATTAATCCCAGTTGCTATTCTGGAAGTCTCAATTTGACAGACATTACGCGTGGAAGAACTAATGCGAATCAGTTAGGCTGATCACCCCAATAAAGTCACCAACCTGCAAAGCTTCAAACAGCTGGTGCGGCGTGGCCTTAGCCAAATCAGAGGCCAATGTTTTGCTCACGTGGCAGTCGAAATTCGGCGTGGGTTCCAGATTTTGAGATCGACTAGTGACTGACTTCACCTTACCCTAAAACAAAAAAGTAAAAAAAACTAAAAAAATTGTTTTTAAAAAAATCAGGGGAGTGACAAGTGCAGCATTCTTTTTCTAAACGAAGGACCGTAGGGAATGAATTTTTGGTACATTTTTCAATTTTATGTATTTCGGCATACTCTTCCCAATTTTGAGTTGAAATAACCCCTCCTATACTGAGAAAAATTTCCTCCTTCGCGAGCTTGGGAAACCCGTCAAAGGACTTCAACCAGCCTTCCGATGGCCAAACGCTACTAAAATATTGCATTACAAAAAACACTGTAAAAATTGACGAGTTGTTTGCAAAAAACTCATACGCAAAATAATTCGACCGTCCGTCTCAGATTCAGACGTATCAAAAATACTCTTCATTAGACCGGGTTCTTGTGCTTAGTGTTTTCGCATGATTACATAAATATTGCATTTATCTAAAGCAGAAACACAGATTAAACTAATGACCTGCAATTTGTGAACGCACCTTCAGTATCTTGAAAATAAGAATAATTCCTTCCGACTTATAAGCCATCGGTGCCGACGTGAGTACGTCAGACTGCCGCGACAAACACACGCCTAAAACATAATAGTAAGAAAGTGTAAATAAAAAGTAAGTTGTTTAACATGCTTAAATACAGCAATACTCTCAAGAATATAGCGAAAACCTTTTTCTAAAGACAAAAACTAAAGGGTTAATTATAATCGGGCTAAACGGTTTAAAAATTATGCTTAAAAATGTCATTCCAAAACCTCCGGATTAAACGCACTTGACTTTTTGTGCGCTGATTTTTAATTGGTCTAAACGGACTTAAGGGGGGGGGGCTACCCAGGTCAAAAATCACAGTTCTCCAAATTTGCTTATTTTCACATATGTTACTCCCCCAAGGCACCCCAACGTCAGATGAGAACAATTAAGCCTGAAGGTGCACTTTTGGTTCAGTGTGTTCGTCAGTGTATTTACATAGGCAAAAGTACGCAAAAAAGCCTACAAGTAGCCCTTAGTTGGACAGTTCTAACACAAACCACATCAGGCCAATCAAGCTGAAACTTGGCATAGTGGAGCCCACATTTAAGCGTAAAATCGTATGATCCGGATTTTTGATATGTATTTTCAAATCTAAAATCGAGGGCACAATGTGAAAAAATGGCCGTTTTTTGGACCCGCCAAATTTGAGTGATTTTACATTTGGCGTCATTGCTCAGGCCATGGGCAAAAATTTAAAAAAACGGATCATAGAGGTTGAGATATGACGATAGGCTATCGAATCAGATAAAAATCAGCTTCGTAAGTGTTAACAAAAATTTCGAGTAAAGGGACGCTTTGCAACCACAAAAAACTTTTTTTGCGCCTATGATTTACACGTAAAATTGAATTTTTGGGAGCCCCTAGCAAAAAATTAGCCAAAGCATTGGTTCCAGTTTGTTACATCTGCGATGCGCCTTCCCTGGGGCTACATTGTGTGCAAATTTGAAGCGAATCGGAGAACCTAAAATTTTCACTTTTTCAGGTGCCCCCCCCCTTAACTATGCAAGCTAATGTTGAGCGTGCAATGTGCATGCTAAATCCGTTTACTCCAGTGGTAGTTTTCGAATGGGTATTTGGAATGCGGTCAGACTAAAATTAAGCCGCTGACTTATTCTAACTCTTTTAGTCCGTTTAGTCCGATTTGTCATTCCAAAACCTCTGACTAACATAAGTCCAGTCCGTTTAATCGGGTAAAGGAATAGACCCCTAGTCTCTCACCCATATCCGGCTTCCCAAGACTGCCTTGGGTAGTGTGACCATTACGCAAACCATGTTTGCAAATATCTATTATCTAAAACCAAAATTGATCCATTAAATTTACACAAACTATTTCTATTAAAACTTTTACTATATTTTATTAAAATCAACAGGGTTAACGTGAACCATTTGTAAAATTCATAATATTTCTCAATTATGGCATTTCCAGCAAACGCATTTGAATCTGCCTCAGCCCAATTTGTGATGGTCTCAATTTACGAACCCCAAACATCCGTCTATGACAAGCTTTCTACAACCGTTATCTTCATCTGTGTTCCTTCTAAAGTCCGAACCACTGTAGAAATAGGACTGACTATATCCTTTACTGAAAGAACCGAGCAGATTCCAAAACTATCAGACAAAATTAAAAAAAGGTCTAAAATGACACGACATGCTTTTTCACGTATGTCTTTGCGTGAACAAGTACATTCGATCGACTGAAATTCAACGCGCCAAACACTTCGCTTGAACACCGGTTCAGTCGGATTTGGTGCCAAGTCGCGTTTAATATGACTGAAAGTGCGTCAAATCGCTGCATTCTAAAATAACTATACATTATTATGCATATAAATGCTCTATGCTCATGTATATATACAAATGCTCAACCGCATACCTCTTCACTGGAATACACGTTCAGAAATCCAAAAGTGGAAACGCAATCTTTCTCGCCATAACCAGCTACGCGCATCTGACGTTTCTTTTCTTCAAACTATAATACATAAAATAATTTATGAAGCTGCTTCAAATCCAGCATAACCATGAGCGCATGGCAGAAATATAATTATGTATCATGTACCTGGCCAATCAGCGAATAGATTCTCTGTGTAACACACTTTAATAAAAAATCGCTTGATAAGCATTAAAATAATTATAGATAAACGGTTAATGAATGACTCATTTTAAATACATAATTTAGGTGTGAAAACATCACGAAATGTTTGCAAATACCTTCGTGGACATTTTGACAAACTTTCAGCGAGAGGGTTGGAGAAACGTTTAAGATGAAAACTTTTCTCAATTTCCTAAAAGTTTCTTATAATATTTTTCTGAAAGTTTGTAAAAATGTCCACAAAGGTATTTGCAAATTTTTCGTGAAGTTTTTGCACCTAAATGGTGAACTAAAAATGAGTTATTAACCTTTTATCCTATATTAATGCTTATCAACGCATAAACGATTGCATACTAAAGTGTGTTAAGTAGAGAATGATAGGCCATCTACATGTTAAATGAAAGCTAAACATGTGGGCTGAAAATGACGAGTGCATCTGCTTGTGCTAGACCACAGGCAGGCTGGAGAAGTCGAGTGTCTCACTCTTAGTGAGAAGCCATCATGTATATATACAAGTAACAGGTATCAACGTTGTCAAAACTGCTTTACTTTGCTTTGCGCCTTACTGGAGTAGATTAACTTCAGTAACTCAACATAAGATTGAAGAAAAGTTCCATCTGCATTAGCTAGCAAGCAAAATTTAATAAATCTAAGTTAATCCTATGCTGAGTTATGAAGTTAATCTAATCCAATTTATATTAGTGTTTGGCCGATACCCAAAAATACCGATAACCGATACCGATACCGATATTTTCTATGAAATGTTTCTATACGTATATATATTAGCATGAACTACATGTATGTATACTAGACAGTATTTCTGTGGGCTGTACAGACATTGTGTTGTCGTATGGGGATCCTAATGTATGTAGGGATACCGGATAATAGCATAAACTTGTGGTTGCGGGAGGAAGATCCCCACCTAAAAAATTCGTCCCAAAGAGGGAGGAGGGGTCAGACGGAGGAAAAAAAGAGTAAAAATAACGTCCCCGGCGTCAGCCAAAGTTTTGACCATGCGTCTTTTTTATCTTACATATTGAGTGTATGTATTTGTAAAAATGGCAGCGTGGCTGAGTGGTTCCAATCTGAAGGTTGCGGGATCGAATCCTAGCTAATCGGTTACATGAAATCCCCTTGAGTCAGAGATAAGGCCACATCGCTCCTGCCAACATAGCAGTATCTCCACATGCGATCGGTAAATGGGTACCACAAATATTATATGGGATAGTAACAGGGGTTCGTGTGAGGCATTATGCCATGAGGGGTTGCTCCCCCCCCTCATTATGTAGTGATCCTCGAAGTGGTAGTCATCGTCCTAAGCAGCACTACAGCTTTGTAACGGAGATGAGGATCGCACCCGAGTGTGGAAACACCAAAGAGCATATATATATCTTTCAGCGGGTCAGCTTTACCTTTTTTATTAATGAAAAATGGCCATTTTTTTATAAAATCTTCGCGACTTCTGCTTAAATTTTGACCAAGGACTTGAAGAACAACAATTTTTTTCTTCAGCAAGGCAAAGACTGAATAAGTTTGGGGGATAGATAAACACTACATGCGTATCGAGGGTGAAGGATCCAACCCAGGAGGTGAAAAGAGATTCTAAATTGCACTGCTGTTACATTTTTGAGTAAAAGTAGTCAAAAATATGCCAGAAAGTATGCACGCACAGGCCACAGACAAGCTTAGGTCAATTTTTGTAGAATGGGTTGTGTGTTAGGGACTGACGCGTTCAACACGGCACGCAAATTCGACTCGCCAGTCTACGCTATGTAGCTTCCTAGTCCTAACGTGTGCTAGCAGTGCTGGTAATGTCTACCACGAGAAACTAAACAAACATTCTACCAAATATATAACAAGTTTCTGAAAGGGTGCAAACACAGTAAGAGTGGAAATATTTGTCATACTGTTTATACTACTTATCAGTTCTGGTGCCAGCTGAGTTCTTTGACTAAAAAAGTTGAAGGTAAAAAAACTTTTGAACGTTTGAATTTCAAGATTCAAGCAGATGAGCCGATTTACCCCAGGAAAAAAACTATCAATATCGGTATTTTTGAACTTTTAAAATACCGATGCCGATATCGATATGCCTATTATCGGCCGATACCGATACGATAATCGGCCAAACACTAATTAATATTAATTTGTGAAAGGCTCTTCCCTAGGTAAAAACGTATATATATATAGCCAGAAAAAAATTTTGGGGAGGGGAATGACTTTTCGATTTTTTTGAAATGTGTTAAAATGCACTTAATTGCAATTTTAACGCAAAAAACGACACATATTAGCATTTTTTCGGTCAAAAACATGCTTATTTTCCCCCGCTGCAGCATCGAACGTAAAATTGGAGCTCAAAACTCCGGAAATTACAAAAACGGTGGCCGGCAATGGTCCAGATAGTACAATGTACTTGACTTTTGATAAACTAACTTCTTTCATCAAAACCTCATTTTGCACCAAATAGCATCTGAGATATCGATAGAGTGTGCCAGATTCCTGATTCCAATAGTGATTTCGCAAAACTGGCAAAATGTCCTGCTGAAAATCTCTCGAGCCGGCATCTATTTCCACTAGGAGCTCTAAAAGTTCACAAATGAGCTATATATTATATATATATATATATATATATATATATATATATATATATATATATATATATATATATATATATATATATATATATATATATATATATATATATATATATATATATATACACAGAGTATTCACGATCTCTATAATATTTACACATGAAATCATCGTGCAAATTTTCTTTAACATTTATATTTGTTTAATAATTGTCTTATTAACATTTATTTTTATTTAATGTATTTCATGCTGTAAAAATATGTAATAAATATACCAAATAATGACTGTCACGTCAAGTTGTAAATTATAAATATGGTATATAATGCAAATAGACGCAAAAAACTCACCCCTCTCCGTTCTTTTCTTCGGAATGACATATTTTTTGGATGATGCCAGATTTTCATCCCAATCATTTTGCATACTGATAATAGCATCAGCCATTTGCCTTCAGTACCCCCGTTTAGCGCATTGCAACCAGTGACTGTTTTAGTCCAAAATCATTTTCTTTCATGTTCTTTGCATGTTACTGAAACTGAAACAAACTATATATATATATATATATATATATATATATATATATATATATATATATATATATATATATATATATATATATATATATATATATATATATAGTAGTGATCGAACGGGATTGAAGTTCGGGATCGTGATCGGGATCGGGAATTGCGTTCGGGATCGGGATCGGGATTTGTGTTCGGGATCGGGATTTGCGTTCGGGATCGGGATTTGCGTTCGGGATCGGGATTTGCGTTCGGGATCGGGATTTGCGTTCGGGATCGGGATCGGGACCGGATCGGGATTTTACCCTCGGGATTCGGGATCGGGATTTTTGGTTGAGATTTTAGAAAAAATTTTCGAAGTCGAATAGTACACTTTTTTACGTGGGGGAAGCACAAAAATATTGGAAACAGAACCCTTACACCAGAATACTGAGTATGGTAAGGTAGTATCGATGCATAAAGTGAAATGTCCGAGACAAGGCGAAACATTGATTAGTAAGCATTGCTGGGGTTTAAGGGCGGTATCGATGCATAAAGTGAAATGTCCGAGACAAGGCGAAACATTGATTAGTAAGCATTGCTGGGGTTTGAGGGCGGCAGCTCCCAGAAGTCAGGTATATAGTAATTTGATTTTCGGCCAAGTCAGTTATCACTTGCTGCAGTCTCAGCTGAAAAAAGCGTGGATTACGAACCAGAAATTTACAAAAAAAATATTGTATTTACTGCAATAATTGCAATTGCTGCGTTACACTTTTACGAAAGATAAAAGCAAGGGTGCATGCAGGGGCCGGGGCGTAGCCAGGATTTTGAGGAGGGGGGTTGCACCTTGTCTACTTTTTTTGCTGACTTTTTTTACATTCACTATTCCGGGGTCTTAGGGGTGTCAGCCGCTAGAATTCATTTTTTTGCTTAACAAAATGCAGTTTTGGTCATTTAAATTACATAAATAAACTAAGTGCAGTGGGGGTCTGGGTGCGGCAGCGCCCAGTAAAACACAGAGTTTTTCAATTTTCAGGCCGAATTTGGTCAGCTGGAGACGTATATATATATCAGAAATTTTTTTAAACAGCAAACTTAAAACAAGAGATGGGAACGTCACATCAGAAACTGTATTACACAAGTAAAAGCAGCATATGTACTCTCGTAGTCATTCATAGGCTTTGAAGAAAGTTGTATGAGTTGTATGGGTCTGGGGACAGCACCCCTCAGGAAAAGATTTCGAGAAATTTTTCAAATTTTTGGCCAAATTTGGTCAATTCCGAGATGTATCAGACATTTATTTCGGCCGGGCGTAAAAACCAAAGGGTGGACCCTTGTTGATAATTTCTTCAGGTTCTACCAAAAGGAAGGGGTCGCGACCCTTGCGAGTTGCGACTCCACGCCTGGCTACGCCCTAGCATACATGTATGAGAGTGGGATGGAGTGGACCCACAAAATCGAGGGTTAGGGGGGGAGGGTCCCGAAAATTTAGGCAAAATTTAGTAAAAATTGGCAATTTTGCGTAAGTTTTACGGAATTTTGAAGAACTTGGGGTATATACTTTTGGTCAATCTCTCAGGGGGGAGAGTCTCTAAAGTTTGGCCGGAAAGGCCCCCTCCCCCCCAAAAAAATTGACCTCGTTACATATATGAAAGCAAGCGACATTAAGGGGGGGGGGGCTACCCAGGTCAAAAATCAAAGTTCTCCAATTTTGCTTATTTTCACATATGTTACTCATCCAAGGCACCTCTACCTCAGATAAGAACAATTAAGCTTGACGGTGCACTTTTGGTTCAGTGCGTTTGTCAGTGTATTTACATAGGCGAAAGTACGCCAAAAAGCCGAAAAGTAGCCCTTATTTGGACAGTTCTAGCACAAACCACATTAAGCCAATCAGGCTGAAACTTGGCATAGTAGTAGCCCACATGTATGCGCAAAATCGTATGATCCGGATTTTTGATATGTACTTTCAAATCTAAAATCGAGGGCGAAATGTGAAAAAATGGCCGTTTTTGGGCCCGCCAAATTTGAGTGATTTTACATTTGGTGTCACTGCTCAGGCCATGAGCAAAAATTTAAAAAAATGGATCATAGAGGTTGAGATATGACATTAGGCTATCGAATCATGTAAAAATCAGCTTCGTCAGTATTAACAAAAATTTCGAGTAAAGGAACGCTTTGTGAGCACAAAAAACTTTTTTTTGCGGCTATGATTTACACGTAAAATTGAATTTTTGGGCGCCCCTAGTAAAAAATTGGCAAAAAGCATTGGTTCTAGTTTGTTACATCTGCGACGCGCCTTCCCTGGGGCTACATTGTGTGCAAATTTGAAGCGAATCGGAGAACCTAAAATTTTCACTTATACAGGTAGCCCCCCCCCCCCTTAAGGTGGTAGTTACGTTTTCGAAGTTTTTGCAATAATTCAAAAGTTACTTGACCGAACCTAATCAAATTTGGCACGGACATTGCGAATGTAATTAGCTATATTTCAGCTAATTTTGACATTGATTCAAACTTTTACAACTAGTTTATAGCTCAAAAACTGGATTTTTTGAGGATTTACAAAATTGTATGCAAATTTTTGTGGCTCTTACACTATTCAGAAAAGCCATTCAAAAAAGGTCTAACCCATTTTATTTTAAGAATATTTTCAGCTAAAATATGACATATTTCTGTTAGTCGTTCTAGGCGATCTGTAACTTTGAAGTTTTTTACCTCAATTCTGAATTCTGATGCCAATATCACAAAATACCAATAACCACTTGACACCATAATTCACATGTATATAGTCCTTTATGCACCCATTATACCCGCAAAATTTGGTTAGTATATGTCATAGCAGCCAAGAGCATTGGCAGTGTTAATAAACCCCTTCAAAAATTGCAAATTTTCTTCAGTCTCCTGAAACGTCATTTTTTAAACTTTTGTCCGCCATCTTTTCAACGGTTATGGGAAAACTGTGCTTAATGTAAAATTAGCTGACCCCAATGAGGCCCTATTCAACTGAATTGAAATTTTTTCAAAAATCCGTCATTTCTGAGCACAATGAGTGATTTCAGTTGAAGTAACCAATATCCTGTTCAGTTCATAAGAATGCAAAGAAAGCATATTTGACAGTAGCCAAATAAATTTGCGCTATACCTTTTTCGAATTGAGTGAAAAGGTTGAGTATTTTTCTAGTTACAGCCTACCAAAGTCATAAAAACTGCGGTTTCTTGACTTTTTAGAAAAATTTGAGGCAAACTTTTGCTCACAGTAAAAATCCGCTAAATTATTCCGTTTAGTTAAGCATACCAGCACTTTCATAACACATCAATGTGCCTTTGGTATAAATTTCTTGAGTGTATGCGGAATTTTTTTACCACAATGAAGAAATAACGAAATACGGGGAAAATGAATAAAATTGAGCTGATGAGCTTCACCAAAATAGCTGGCGTGCACACTATGAGTATCATCGACTCTTGAAAGAATGTAATTTTGTAAAAAATAAGTTGGTTAATAATATGCAAAAGACCGCTTGTAAATTGATTTGGTAATTGCTACAAAATAGAACATTGAAAAAAGCTGCGAAAACGTAACTACCACCTTAAGTCACAAATTTGCATCAGCATGGAATCAGCAGCCTCCCTAAAAAACCTATTTGAAAATTTTTTAATTTTAGACCGAATTTGGCCAAATGGAGAGGTATCGGTAATTTTTTCGGGCGGACCATAAGAGGAGGGACCCTTATGTAACATTTCAGTCGCAAAAATTTCCATTTACGTGGTGGGCATTTATCCATATACATACTTATATATACATATATTATACTTTCTCTGGCTACTCTGGATGCTGGATGGGAGGGAGAATCTCAAATCCCTGAACTCAAACATACATATAACTTCACTAACTTCTAAAACTTCACTATAGCCATAGCGTATTATATGTACACCTTTGTCACAATAATAAAATTAAAAACCCATACTTTGAGGTTAACTACGCCCATAAACTAACTTCTAGTTAAGATTTCACTAAACACTGCTCCATTAATTTTTACATGCGGATGGGCTCAGGGTTGGACGAGGGTCGTGTGTACTCGGGGGCTTGGTCGGAAAATTTGAGCCGTGGGTCGACCCTTTGGTACCCACCTCAACCTGCGCGGGTAGCTAAATTTTTCCGACCCCCAAAACCTGAAAATTTTACGACGTCGGTCTTCAGTTTTAGAAAAATTAGAGTAATGCGTAATTGTGCAAAGTTCGTTTAAAGTAGCAATGTGACTAATGTACAGATGTCACACTAAAAATAATTAACAGGTATATATATAGGTTATATGGATGGTAGGTCAAAGAGGGTAGGGGGTAGGCTTTTACATCGCGGGTTGGATTGTGGGTTCTCCACGAGTGCAGAGCCGCGGTTTCGGTTGGGTTGGGTCGCGGATCGCAAATTTTGATCCACGTCCACCCCTGTGTGGGCCACATGAAAACTTGAACACACAATAAACAAGATGAGTGATGAACAACAACTGTTACTAAAGTTATCATGTCATACAGTAGCGGGGGTCTGGGGGCGGAGCCCCCAGAAAAATGTTGTAGAAAATTTACACGAAATTTGAAAATTTGGGACGTGCAAAAATTTTTGCAAAATCCCGAAAATTTCGGGATTTGCGTTCGGGATCGGGATCGGGATTTGCGTTCGGGATCGGGATCGGGATTTGCGTTCGGGATCGGTATCGGGATTTGCGTATATATATATGTAAAGGATTTCATATATTATATATATGTATATATATATATATATATATATATATATATTATATATATATATATATATATATATATATATATATATATATATATATATATATATATATAAACTTGGCCAATACAGCATGAAATTTCAGAACGGGATTACTTTCATTGGTAAGTGCGGCTCAGACGAGGGGGTAGATAATGAACCTACTTTTTGGATTAAAGGGAAGAATGTTCTAGTACAACCCCTATATATACAAACTTCGATTTTCTGAGGTATATATATAACAGTGAATTTTTGAGAAGTTCGGACTTGGGCTCTGTAACGGTGCAATGAGCTCAAAAATAGATTTAGCTGATTTTCACATATTTTGTAGGTACTATAGCAGGCGGGGAAAAAACCCACCCCAGTTCCGGAACTTGGGTACGTGGTACAGGTCTGAAAATTTGCCAGCGTATAGTTCAGTCCCTGTAGGCAAATGTATATAAGCGGTACCCAAAAGGGGTCTCGCTGGTATTTTTTATGAGTCAAAAATTGGACCCCCCCATTTTTGACCCGACATGGCTCCAAGGGAGGTGAATTTTGGAGTCTCATTTCTCAGCACTAAGAGATGCGAGCTCAAATGTAAAAACACTTTTACAGAGGACTACCTTTCCTCTATTCATGACTGCAGTGGCAGGTCCCTCCTTCTTTCGTACGAGGGGGGCCATGAGCCCATGACCGAAATTAGAAGGGGTAAAAATACCCAAGTTGGGGAAAAAAACCCACTTTTTGAAAATGATCTGGTGATGTCGAAAAACCTAGTAGCTACCCCAAAAGACTCATGGTAGTACAAAAAGACGTTTATTATCAACACAATTAATGCGCAAACTGACACTTTCTTGATCGAATTCTGGAATACGGACCTAATAGTTGGACTTAGTCATTTTGAGGTCCCTTTGCAGCGGAAAGTATTCTCTGGTACTATTGCCAGTTTTTTGTATGTTTTTAATAATATTATAACCTGTTAATTTCTCTTGGTTAAATGCCAAATAACCGAAAAAAATTAAAATATGGCCGTCGCGACCTGTCACACCATCTTAC
>JASANF010018954.1:0-14216 GCA_030248245.1 Trissonchulus sp. WLG1_4 | reverse complement strand
AGAACTACAGTATACCTAGCTTCTGTGTAATGCTGATACCTCAGTGAAACTTAGTAATTCTAGAGTGGCCCTGTTATTTAGTTTCACGCCAGCTGCGGCTTAACTATCTGACTAATCTGAAGTTACGACAGCTGTGCTTAATGTTATGTTACATACAATACTAAAGGCCATTTTCTAAAATGCATTATACGGAGATTAATAAAAATTCTTTGCTTAATAACATATTTCCGTTTCCTTCCCGATTTTTTCAATTTTGCACGTTTTTCAACTCCAGACTGTGGCTAGGATTTGAACCATCACTGGCAGGCTATCTTTTTTTAGATTCCCTGGTGTGAGCGGCGCCCCTAGCCACTCGGTCACCTAACTCATTCTGTGAAACATCAGTCCGCTAGGTTTCAATGCTCTGGGGAGAGTGCTTGGTAAAACGTCGCGTGTAAGTAAGCGTACGTAGACACAGGATTTTTACCTTCCAAATTTTAACTCTTATCGGACAAAATTAAAATCGTTACTTTTTGTTCAAAATTTTTCATTTTAATTGGATTTGATTAGTAAATTTATTGATGACAAATTTATCAAAATGGCCATAATTTTTCAAAGTCCAGTGCTTACGATTATCAAAGCGCTAAAAGTTTTTTAGTAATCGAATTATTTTCGAAGACGAGTAGACTTAGTTTGGACTAAATAAGCTCCCTGTAAACCGGTACTGTAGGTAATGAAACTTTTTTTAGATCCCCCTCTAGGAAAGGGCATAGATAAAGAATTGTATCCTCAAGCAAGCAGGGTTACAAAAGAAAATATGATGTACTTAGCGAACAGAGGAAGTGCTTAAAATGTGTATTTTGAAAATGTAATTGGGCACATGGAGAAATAGAAAACGATTAAACACGTATTTGTCCGTCTGGGAACGAAAAGTTGAGAAGGAATACGAACTTTGCACAATCCAATTATATATTGCAGTCTACTTTAAACATTAAACTTTTGATATTAAGCTTAGATTTGGTTTAGAACTTATTATGGATATACAACGTTTTCCGTGGAATAAGTAATGTTATCTGTATTCTATTGAGAGCCAAACGTATAGGTTCATGTGTAAAATTAACTGAATTAGAATAACTGAATTAAAATTAACTGTATTTACTGGTGTAATTCCATACAACCATATTGCTGAAGTTTGGTAACGCAATCGATTTTATTAAGTGCAATCAAAATTAACCCAGTCACACAGAAGATGCCGCATATAGTCGAATATGCTGCATTTTATATGAGTTTGGCGTATATGTATTTGGTTAAGTTTGAAGTTTAAGGATTATTGGTGGCAAATGGAAGTTGAAACCGCTAAATTTTGCGATTAGCTGCATTTGAAATCAATCTTGTATATAATATGTAAAAGAATATACATAATTATATGGAACCGAACCGTTGTGAATTCAGATCAGCAGCGTTCGGGTCAATACTCAATAGCATACGGTATTTGATGCATACTCACTCACTCTCGCTCAGTGCATAGTTTGCTTAGGAAGAATTAGTAATACCGGGTCAACATAATGTCAGTTCATGGACTTGCAACCGTATGTCCGTTCAGCCGGCAAATTACGGCATACATAATCACGCTACAACTACATAGTACGTAAAATCAATTTGTGGCGTGATTATTGTTACCGACATAAGGTATGTAATTTTGCCGGCTGGACATACGGCTGTAAGTATGAATCGACCTTACTTGCTCACTCCCTACCCCAACTACACAAAGAAACACGAACACTGAAAAATATTAAAAAATTGTATTTAAGAATAATACAGAAATTAATAAGTTAAATACGTTTTTTATTTTAGAAATATGCTTTTTAAAAAACAGGAAAGTTTTTTCTCGTTTCTTTACTGCTGTAAAAAACGAGTCAAACACCTTAATTTTGACTTAGTAATTTTCCGGCGAGAACTAAGTCTACAGTTTATACTTCATAAAAAGCATAAACTTTTAAGTCGCGTTATATTTGCAATTTAGACTAGATTTTAGGGGATCGTGTAACGGCCTAGTTTATTAAAACTTTACACCTTCATGAATTCGTTAGCCTAAAAAGGCAGCAATATGCAATTTAAGATTGGCTTGGTAAAAGTTACTGTAGGTATTTACAAATTTACAACTAAAACTAATTCTTGCGTTCCTACGAGGCTAGAGTTGTTAAAATTTTGTCCATTTACACATTACGTAGTTTAATGCAAAAATTGTTTCAACCAAGTTAGCCCTAAGAGGTTGTATTCAGTTCATACGTTACTTAACGAGTGATTGGCAAATTATAGCAAATTTAGGACTAGACAGAACGGTTTGAATCAAAATCGGACAAAAATATTAGGTGATCCGTAACGTGCTACGGCTTGGACTATCAACACTCTAAATCAGTGTGAGAAATTCGCACTAAATTACAGTCATGGTATTTCTACAGTAAGTACTCAATATCTGTCTTGTCTTTACGACCGGTCGGTTACGGTATTGGTTACTGTCTAGTGTTTGGTTGTAATGTCGCCCGCTACAGTAGGACCACTGACTGTTGTGACGGTTGTGTCGATGGTATTTTTTGGCGACGGTTTTTCGATAATCGATTTTTATCGATTCAAACTTTTTTTATGCAGATCAACCATCAACGTGGATTTTAAGAAAAACTACGTTTTTTGCAGCGGCAATAGGTGAAGCTAAGTTAGGGCTCTGTTTCTAAACAAAACTGTTAGTTAAAGTCGATTGTTCCGTGGCACAAAATCAAAAATTAGCGTCTCAAAAATTTTAAAAAATCGACACTAGCCAGTAGCCACATGGCATTAAGCTGAAAACTTATAGGTGTGTGTGTGTGAGTGTGTAAGCTGGTACATGTTGGCGGACTGATAAAGTGATAAATTGGTGAATAGTTAAATTTTGTGTCTGAAAATCAGGTTTCGAGGCGATTAAAGCATTTTTGATCCATTGAATTTTTTGGCGGAAAAAAATGCGGAGGCAAAAAATTTTTCAAAGTAAACGAAAAAAAGGACAAGCACTAAACAACCAAACAAAGGGAGCTCACGGACAAATTTAAAGAACGGACAAGAACACGTTTACTAGCGCAAGGACAAACAACAGCGTCTACAAGCAAAAAAAGCATGGGCACGGAAAACCACAAAAGACTGCACTTACGGAGGAGAATGCACACGCTTACGGACAAGTAACTGTTTATGCGGAGCAGACTGTTATTGGGTACGGATAAACACACAATTTTTCTTACGGAGTAGACCATACAGTGTACACTGTTCTTACGGAACAGAGTGTACACACTTACGGACAAAAACTTCTTACGCAACATAGTGTAAACACTTACGGACAAAATCTTCTTACGGAACAGAGTGTACACACTTACGGTCTGTTTTTACATTGCAGACTGTACACTGTGTCCACGCTTACGGACAAAAAACTATTCTTACAAAGCAGACTGTATGGCGTACACGCTTACGGAATATGGACGAATAACTGTTCTTACGGAGCAGAGTGTACAGGTTTACGGACAAACATGGTGTGACATATGTTACTGTAGACATCTCTTTGTACAACAAATGTATGGTCTAATTGTCACCTGATACATTATTATAACCAGTAGGCAGTCAAATTTAATTTTCCCGTACCATTGATACGGTTAAGTACATAATTGCGGTCCTATTCTTTTGTCCATTTCAATCCAGTTAGCTACAAAATAGTGTGATACTACAAAAGTGTAATTTCACTCTACTATTGTAATAATTAGCCCCGTCAAAATCTGTCACTGAATTATTCTGCTCGGATTGCTGTAGGGGGTGTAAAGATTAAATTAATGATAGATGATGGTACTTCTGTATTATTACCTGTAGTTTTAGTTTTCTTGTTGTGTTTTATTTTATTTATTTTTAGGTTGAATAGGTATCAAGTCCGTTTGGTTGTAATTATAATGGTAACTGTTCCTAGTGACATCAGTGCATATTATATACATAACCGTATTTACTATTTATGTATCTATGGACTGTTGATAGAGGGGACATATTCAGATGTGAATATAAACACTGTGATTCTTTAGTCCGGTAAAAAATGGACCATGGGCACAACATGTAGTTTGGTGATGCGTAAAGCCCAGTTCATACTTGTCCTTAAGGACATGAGGACAAGGACAAGGACAATTTTCGGTCAGCTGCTGTGAAGCATTAACTTAATTGCTTTGTTTATTTTTCCTGTTGGGCCACAGCCCAACAGGTCTTTAATTTTGATTCTGGAAACCTAACACTGTGCTAGCGTTAAAGTGTTCATGTGCGGGGTGTGTGTTACACGTCTTCTACCGTCGATTTGCATCCGTCACTACCAAATGCCTTGTATTTTCACTGTCTCGTCTTCTTACACAACACTATTAGTGGTAGTCGAAAATGCAAAAATTAACAAAAGCACTAGGAATCGAAGCAGTCACCTCTTGGTTAGAAAACTAACACACTAACCACTCAACCACGGAGATTCCTAATACTTTATGCTTTAACATCAAGTAGAACTTGAACTTCTGTTCGAAAAACAATACAGTGTTGCTTCTAAAGTGACACAGAGATAGAACAAGTTAAAATAAAAATTCGTCAGTAAAAATTTTTTAAAAATTTTAATGTTAATCCCTATGCTACAGAGCATAGGGATTAACATTAAACTTCACAATTGAAAACCTTTTGACTGAGATTTTGCAGTTTTAGTGGCTGCAAAAATTACGCTTTTTATAAAGACTGAATTAGGTACCTAAGTGTACTTTAGCTGACCCAACAGGTTTACGATGGCCTCTGGCCAATGTGCTTGAAAGTATATGCTTTATACTTACTGAAGCTTTTGCCGCAGACTGAGCTTGTTTGCATACAAACTGGACTTGAGTACTTGACCCTGTCATTCTTGATG
The DNA here is from genome assembly GCA_030248245.1 of Trissonchulus sp. WLG1_4. Lineage (NCBI taxonomy): Eukaryota > Metazoa > Nematoda > Enoplea > Enoplida > Ironidae > Trissonchulus > Trissonchulus sp. WLG1_4. The sequence continues at coordinate 9,304 of JASANF010018954.1, read as the reverse complement.
CAAAAATGTATCACATTTAGCCAGTAAGTTTTTGTTCCTTCTAGAGAAGGAACTATTGTTTTGAAATCAACTCTGCATAGTGTAAAAGTAGCAGCCTCATGTTTCCAGCGTATATGATTAACACGTAATGTCAGTATGGGAACCGACTGCTCTTTTTTTAAAAACCGGTGTTTTTTTACTATTTTTAATGAAATAATGGTTACGACATTTTTGCCTAGGCATTGAATTGTCATTTTACTAAAATTTTGTGATTTAAAAAACTTTCGTATACACATGCTAATCACGTGATCGTACTTTCCTTCTACATAGTCATAGCTGAACATCGTTAAATATCGAACTGGTGTGGTCGAGTGGTCAAAAGCGATAATTCAGAATTTGTTGATGTGTACTTCGAGGGATCGACCCTCATATGATGAATTTTTTGCAAAATATTTACGCCGATTTTGTCAGCAAAAACTGTTTTGATGAGATTTTTTTATCAAGGAAAGCGATAGCGTCGTCGGGTTAGCAAGTAGTTGCAATTATGGCATGTGTTTTCGACATGAGCATTGAAACTGAATAGATCAACTGTACACAGGTATTTGTGCCAAGCTGAATTCTCCTAGATAAAATGAGCAGAATTTTTACTCTGCGAAGGAACCTTGCCCCTTTTGGGGCCTGCTTGTTTTGCTTAAAGACAAAACGACAGGGACAAGGCATAAGGACAAGTATCAACCGGGCTTGGCATGGCTTTCTTCAAGATAGGCTATCCAAGGGCCTGTGTTCATATGAATTATATTAACTGGATTAGATTAACGAAAGTAACTCAACCAATACAGGATTAACATAAGTGCATGAACTTTTACAAATGAATGACGATGCTTTATTTTTAGTCTTTTTGCGACATTTTAGAAAATATTGTTCATCCTATTTTGAATTATTGAAGTAGTGAACCTAATCCAGTTAATATAATTTATGGTAAGGCCGTTGGATTATCTTGTGGAGGACCAACTTAGTGTCACTGTGTTGATTTCCTGAAACGGCAGATTCCTACTTTCTGCAGTCTGAGCACTATCCCCCCAAATGCAACGTACAGTACCGATGGCTTGGTGTGTAAATATTAAATAGATAACAACCTGGTTGCCTATGTGACTGTTTTGACAGCGATACAGTACCGGGGTTACTGTATTACAAACAATTGCCAATTGCACACCGGATTAAGACTCACTGATGCGCTAACAATAGTCTTTTGTACTAATATGTTCAGCCCCACCCCTAATTATACCCATTTTTGGGGTCCGATAGGGGGTGACATGAACTAAAATATATTGTCCCCCTTGAAATTTATTGCGATGTACCGCAAAATCTTCTGTCTTACACTGTTTGGTTACAATTGTCTTTACTGTATTGCTTTTATATATTTCTCAATATGGTTTATTATTTGTTTTTATTTTTTTAGCTAGTTCTGTTTGTATTCTCCCCCTGGGATCTCCCTGCCCCCTAACAATGGTGTACAGTCTCATCTAATTATGAATATATACTCAGTGTTGTATTTAAACCAGTAATTACAACAAAAGATTTGTCTGTCATTGAGATGCCACTAAATCTGTTCGCCTGTACAAATTCTGACCAAGATCCCTGATTAAAATTCTGAACCGTCTTTTGTTCTCAAGTGGATTCAAGTAGCCACTGGGGTCACTCACTTGTGGGTGACCCGACCCCGAGAAAACCCCAGGCCCCCGAGGGGGCTGCGAACACTCGTTTCATGAAATCGCCTATTTGTCTAAAATGGGATTAGAATTTTTTTGACACAACGGTGATAGATTATTGTTGCCGTTAAATTAGCATAGTACTGTTTGAATATAGTGCTAATCTACTAAACTAAAATTTACGATTATGGGAAACGAAACTTACTTTCTTACCAATTCAGTTACACCTAATATTTTTGTTATTGTTTTTGATTTTTTACATTTTATTGTAATATGAGTTTTTGTTTCTTTCTACATAGGTAGTACTTTTCACTGATATTATTTATATTCTAGTTTTATATCAGTATATCAGTATTGTTTCCTTCTAGTACTTCCTCATGCATTTTCTTTTTCCCATTTCTTGTATACAGTTCCTCCCCTATCCTTGTACTGTCCGGTCCGGTCTATTAGTGCAACCCACCACCGGGCTCTAATCTTGTAGATCTCCAATTGGGGCGCTTGTTGAGTCGGTGTCAGAAATTAACAATATTTTTGTTTAGTTAGCCAATTGTGAGTGACCTCTCCTTGTCTGCAGCTGCCGGTTCTAGTGTTTTCCAACCACCGGCCAGCCAAATCATTTCAGCAAACAATGTGAATTTGTGAAGGAACAAGCAGATTGCAAGAGCGGATCAGTTTACGCCTAGTTCATACTTGTCTTTGTCCTTGTCCATATCGTTGTGTCCTTAAGCAGTTCCAAAAAAAATATGCATCAACTATAGGTTGTATGAAAAAATACACAAAAAAGATGTAGGCGATGCCTCACAATAGTTGAATAAGAACTGTTCTAGTCCCTGTCCCCATGTTCTCAAGGGCAAGTATGAACCCGGCCTAAGCCATGAAAATTATAACACCTAGTTATTTTGTGCGTTTACAGACAGTATACCAAGTTAACCCGTCGAAAAATGGCCATTAAGATCGTTCCAGTTCTCCGCAACAGCTAATCAAACTTCCTGCTTCCGGACAAACGGACACGCTTACGGACAGTTAGTAGGAACCAGGCTTTACGCGTGTTTGGACACGTATGAAATACACTTGAAGCTCAACTGTCGAGTGTCGACAACCGTAAGGAGTCATCCGTAAGCCATTGCAAAAACAACCTTCAGATAGTTTCAGATATAGGTACATATTTTTTATTTCATGAATCTGTCAATATTTTTAATTCACATTAATTAGGCGATGCTGAACTTTCGTTATATAGGACAGGAGATCTTAGTCTCTGGATCAACCGTAATTTTGTAGTCTGAAAATGAACGCTCAGCCTGAAGTCACTGACGTCTTCCCATTCAGCCCATCGATATCAATGTGTAGGAGCCTCAGGTATACGGAAGACTCATAACTAATTTTTTGACACACCTAATGAAAATGTATGTAATATATAAAATTTATACCCATATAACATTTATGTGAACTTTCTGAAACAACCGTCTGCTCCATAGTTTTGTATGTAACAGTACCGATTCCGCCTTATATATACCACCCTGACTGTTGTTGAACTCAGAAATATAGCCGTGGTTTTTGCACGGTAGGCCAAAGAGCTGCTTTTGTCAGGCGTGTGTCTCGTGTCGCAACAAGATGATAATATATGCATTGATCCATTAAGATTTGCAAAGAAGAAATGGAGGAGGGAAAAAATAAGCCAAGACGCTCTCTGGAGTCTCACGGGGCGGTCTTACGGTAGCCAGGCGGTTGGGTTTAGTCCTAACTAAGTTCCGGTATCCCCCCATTTTTGAGATGGAACACTTTCCGCTTGGATTCTCTTTGCACTATTCACTGGAGCTCTGTCTTCTGGGCCTCTCCTATTCATCAGATACTAAAAGTATTAAAAGTTCATTTACAGATATAGGATAAAAGTTGCTGCTTTTAAACCCGCGCCTGAATTCCGCCCGCTCGGCATCAGGACACACAGCTTCTGACAGATTGGGCTCAATGGCTTAAAAGCTTTACAAGGCCGTCTCCTTGAATAACAGTCAGCATTATTCGCCAGGCCAGCGAGCTCAGCTCAGGCCCGGTTCATACTTGTCCCTAACGCTGTCCGTTTGTCCCTAACGCTGTCCGTTTGTCCGTAAGCGTGTCCGTTTGGCCTTAAGCGTGTCCGTGTGTCTGCAAGCGTGTCCCTTTGGCCTTAAGCGTGTCCGTTTGTCCGTAAGCGTGTCCGTTTGGCCTTAAGCGTGTCCGTTTGTCCGTAAGCGTGTCCCTTTGGCCTTAAACGTGTCCGTTTGTCCGTAAGTGTGTCCGTTTGTCCGTAAGCGTGTCCGTTTGTCCGTGTCCGTTTTTCGTAAGCGTGTCCGTTTGTCCGCAATGCCCGCTTCAGGACATGTCCTGTCCTTTTCCTGTCCTTAAGGACCTGTCCGTAAGGTCTTGTCCTTGAGGTCAAAAGGACAGGAACAAGGACACATTTTAAATGAACGTTGTAAGAAATATACACAATCAATTTGTTAAATTTTTTCACGCTAACTGGACTTGGCCTCAACTTTTTCCATTTAAAATACTGCTACAATTGGTAGGCTAGGCGTTTCGGAATCGCTTAGGGACAAAACAATAAGGACAAGTATGAACCGGGCTAAAGGGTGTTCGTTTGTCCTTAAGCACCATTTTTCATCTGCTGGTGCGTACTGTAGAAAGGTATGTACGAAGGAATCAGGTATGTACTACATATGTACACTTCGATTCGGCTTACTAATGCTACATCGGAATCTTTACCACTGCAATCTGCGTTGTCTATCCTAGGCAAGGTCAATAAGATGTAACAAAAATAGGTGAGAAATATGTGTATGTTTCAAAAAAGGGGTCAATTTCACTACAGAAATAAATGTCGTCGAAAAAATTTTCTACTACTAAACCGACTGATTAAACTGGTTGGGATTTTTTCTCACCTAGTCTCAGTTTTTACTGATTAACTGTTGGTACTTAATGGTAAACTCAAATCATACCCTGATTTTTGATGTGTGAGCATGACAGGGGGCCTTATCCAAAATTGGATTTAGCGGATTAAATTTAAATCAATTTTGCGAATAACACAGCAGAAAATATAAATATCCGGCTGAAATTTTGCCTTACTCGTCTCACATGAACTATCTAGAAGTGTGCCAAGTTTCAGCCATTTACGTGCACTTGACGCTGCGTTATTGACAAAATAAAGCTAACTCTAATCCGATAAATCCAATTTTGGATAAGACCCAGAGAGACGCGCGAAAATTCATATTCGCACTAGCATACAGAAAAATATTCCTTCAACTGCTTCAGTTACCAGTTACCACCACTATGAAGTCCCTATTTTGTCAACTATTTTGTCCCTAAGCTATTTCAAGATAATGGCGGGGCCAAATGTGACTTTTTGCATAAAAATGCATACGACTAAGACTAGTGCATGCATATGCAAAATTAGAAAGCCCAAACGAGTCTATTAATTCTTCACAGAAATGTCCTTTAAAGACAATAGCTTACGAACCAGGGTTTAGCTGCGGTCTAAGCACTAAAACCGACTTCCGCATAATGAGTACAATCTTGAGCATACGGTTAATAGGCAAGCGAAAAAAATTTTGCACAAGTATGAAATCGTTTCTCGGGACTGGGCAGACATTTTATTTACTAAAAACATGGTGTTTATTTATTATTTTATTTATTTGATTGATTTATTTTTTAACATGGTTTGATTAAAATAAGGTTAATAAATGGACAGTTACTACGGACAAAGTATGAACTAGGCTTTACTAAACAGGACAAATTTAAAATGCGCCATGTGCATATGTAGCTGCACATAGGGAGGGTGGGGGGTTATCTACCCCCCCCTGAGGGGGATCGGCACCCTCCCCCTCCTCAAACATCCGGCACCCCCCCCCCTCGACCCGCCACCTTCCGCTCTTAAGGCCAAAAAAGTGCCCCAAAAATGCGTAAAAATTGAAAAATTGCAAAAATTTTTTGCCAACTACCAAAAAATACCTCAAAAATGAGTTGAAAAACGAAAAATTGTGAAAAATTTAAGGCTGTCGCCGAAAAATGGCCAAAACTAAAAAACCACCATCCCTTCCGCCAGGGGTCGGGCACCCCCCCTTTATCCCTCCCTTGCATCTCTGGCCATGTGACAAATCTAGTTTAAAATGAGCATTTCAGTTTCATAAAAGAGCTTTAACGTGATATAAACTCGAATAATAGATTATCATAAGTTAATAGGATATTATAAATTTTACAATATGCAATGATTTGTACTGTAAGCTGATTCGACACCAATGTAGAATTTGTAGCAGCCAATCAGAGTAGAGATTTCAGGCCAACAGCCAATCAGAATTGAGTATTTTCTGCTGCAGCCAATCAGATTTGGGTTACTGTACTCATTTAAGCTCCGCCTCCTGTGCTTTTACCCTAATAGGAAAATTTGTATCAGTTGGCAGTTTTGAGTTTTGCACTTTTAAAATTAGCATTTTTGGGGCACTTTATTGGCCTTAAGAGCGGAAGGTGGCGGCTGGGGGGGGGTGCCCGGAATTTGAGGGAGGGGGAGGATCCCCATCCCCCTACGGGGGGCGATTGGCCCCCACCCTTCCTATGTGCAGCTACATATCCGCACATGGCGCATTTTAAATTTGTCCTGTTTAGTAAAGCCTAGTTCATACTTTGTCCGTAGTAACTGTCCATTTTATTAACCTTATTTTAATCAAACCATGTTAAAAAATAAATCAATCAAATAAATAAAATAATAAATAAACACCATGTTTTTAGTAAATAAAATGTCTGCCCAGTCCCAAAACAGATTTCATACTTGTGCAAAATTTTTTCGCTTGCCTATTAACCGTATGCTCAAGATTGTCATTATGCGGAAGTCGGTTTTAAGTGCTTAGACCGCAGCTAAACCCTGATTCGTAAGCTGTTGTCTTTAAAAGGACATTTCTGTGAAGAATTAATGACTCGTTTGGGCTTTCTAATTTTGCATATGCATGCACTAGTCTTAGTCGTATGCATTTTTATGCAAAAAGTCACATTTGGCCCCGCCATTATTTTGAAATAGCTTAGGGACAAAATAGTTGACGAAATAGGGACTTCATAGTGGTGGTAACTGGTAACTGAAGCAGTTGAAGGAATATTTTTCTGTATGCTGGTGCGAATATGAATCTTTCTCTATTTATGGTTTTATCCAAAATTGGATTTATCGGATTAGAGTTAGCTTTATTTTGTCAATAACGCAGCGTCAAGTGCACGTAAATGGCTGAAACTTGGCACACTTCTAGATAGTTCATGTGAGACGAGTAAGGCAAAATTTCAGCCGGATATTTATATTTTCTGCTGTGTTATTCGCAAAATTGATTTAAATTTAATCCGCTAAATCCAATTTTGGAATGAGGCCCCCTGTCATGCTCGCACATCAAAAATCAGGGTATGATTTGAGTTTACCATTAAGTACCAACAGTTAATCAGTAAAAACTGAGACTAGGTGAGAAAATCCCAACCAGTTTAATCAGTCGGTTTAAGTAGTAGAAAATTTTTTTCGACGACATTTATTTCTGTAGTGAAATTGACCCCTTTTTGAAACATACACATATTTCTCACCTATTTTTGTTTTACATCTTATTGACCTTGCCTAGAATAAACAACCAGATTGCAGTGGTAAAGATTCCGATGTAGCATTAGTAAGCCGAATGAGAAAAGTGTATATGTAGTACAGTACCTGATTCCTTCGTACATACCCTTTCTACAGTACGCACCACAATGAAAAATGGTGCTTAAGGACAAACGGACACCCTTAGCCCGGTTCATACTTGTCCTTATTGTGTTTTTGTCCCTAAGCGATTCAAACGCCTAGCCTTACAAATTGTAGCAGTATTTTAAATGGAAAAAGTTGAGGCCAAGTCCAGTTGGCGTGAAAAAATTTAACAAATTGATTGTGTATATTCTTACAACGTTCATTTAAAATGTGTCCTTGTTCCCTGTCCCTTTGACCTCAGAGGACAAGCCTACGGACAGGTATCCCTTGAGGACAGGAAAAGGACAGGACATACTCCTGAAGCAGTACGGACAAACGAACACGCTTACGAAAAACAGGGACACGCGGGACACGCTAACGGACGAACGGACACACTTACGGACAAAAGCGGACACGTTTAAGGCCAAAGGGACGCGCTTACGGACGAACGGACACGCTTGAGGCCGAACGGACACTCTTTTACGGACAAACGGACACGCTTAAGGCCAAAGGGGGACGCTTGCAGGCGCACGGGCACGCCTTGAGGCCAAACGGGACACGCTTACGGACAAACGGGACAGCGTTACGGACAAACGGACAGGCATTTAGGGACAAGTATGAACCGGGCCTGAGCTGAGTTCGCTGGCCTGGCGAATAATGCTGACACTTATTCAAGGAGACGGTCTTGTAAACCTTTAAAGCCATTGAGCCCAAATATGTCAGAAGCTGTCTGTCCTGATGCCGAGCGGGCGGGAAAATCAGGCGCGGCGTTTAAAAGCAGCAACTTTTGTCCTATATCTGTAAATGAACTTTTAATACTTTTTAGTATCTGATGAATGGGAGAGGCCCAGAAGACAGAGCTCCAGTGAATAGTGCAAAGAGAATCCAAGCGGAAAGTGTTCCGTCTCAAAAATGGGGGGGATACCGGAACTTAAGCTAGGACTAAACCCAACCGCCTGGCTTACCGTAGAGACTTCCGCCCCGTGAGACTCCAGAGAGCGTCTTGGCTTATTTTTTCCCTCCTCCGTTCTTCTTTGCAAATCTTAATGGATCAATGCATATATTATCATCTTGTTGCGACACGAGACACACGCCTGACAAAAGCAGCTCTTTGGCCTACCGTGCAAAAACCACGGGCTATCATTTCTGAGTTCAACAACAGTCAGTGGTGCATATAAGGCGGAATCGGTACTGTTACATACAAAACTATGGAGCAGACGGTTGTTTCAGAAAGTTCACATAAATGTTATATGGGTATAAATTTTATATATTACATACATTTTCCCCATTAGGTGTGTCAAAAAATTAGATTATGAGTCTTCCGTATACCTGAGGCTCCTACACATTGATATCAATGGGCTGAATGGGAAGACGTCAGTGACTTCCCAGGCTGAGACGTTCCCATTTTCAGACTACAAAATTACGGTTGATCCAGAGACTAAGATCTCCTGTCCTATATAACGAAAGTTCAGCATAGCCTAATTAATGTGAATTAAAAATATTGACAGATTCATGAAATAAAAAATATGTACCTATATCTGAAACTTATTCTGAAGGTTGTTTTTGCAATGGCTTTCCGGATGACTCCTTACGGTTGTCGACACTCGACAGTTGAGCTTCAAGTGTATTTCATACGTGTCCAAACACGCGTAAAGCCTGGTTACTACTAACTGTCCGTAAGCGTGTCCGTTTGTCCGGAAGCAGGAAGTTTGATTAGCTGTTGCGGAGATGGAACCTTAATGGACATTTTTCGACGGGTTAACTTGGTATACTGTCTGTAAACGCACAAAAATAACTAGGTGTTATAATTTTCATGGCTTAGGCCGGTTTCATACTTGCCCTTGAGAACATGGGGACAGGGACTAGAACGGTCTTTATTCAACTCCCCTTGTGAGGCATCGCCTAC
>JASANF010018953.1:0-11189 GCA_030248245.1 Trissonchulus sp. WLG1_4 | reverse complement strand
AACCAATTTACGTATTACTTACAGAAACCGGGTTTTGGCGCTGCAAAGGGAGCGCAGTTCAAAGTGTGCACGCAGCCGTACGTAATATAAATCAATGAATTAAAAGCTGCGAGCTACGCTCTACTTGAACAGACCACATAATGTTATTGAAAACATGTGCCCGACTCAACTTGGGACAAATGATGAAATGAAGCCAGTCTATGATCTAGGTGTCGCAACTCCTATTTTATAGCTCAAGGTAATGGCAATTGGGCAATGCAGTGTGATGAATTCAACGAAGGGACCTGCTGAGGCATGCAAACAATGCGTGATTACCTCACCTTGCTCGTGTACGTTAAGGGTTGATAACGCGTATTGCTGACCTCAAAAGCTGGGGGGTGTACGCGAGATGGTGCATAACCTAACAGGATTTGGCATGGCTATTTAACCTGTTTGCGTTCCATGTCAACTTGACACAACTCTTGTCAACATACATGTACACCGAGCCACCCAGGATCCAAAAGCGAGCTTAGATATCGAAAATATCACCCACAGACATAAAACAGTTAGGATCAGCCAAAGCAATTGTAGAAAATTTTACGGAGTTAATTCAAGAAGCTACTTCTGCGACCAGCGGATTCACAGTACAAGATATGAGAGTACGCAAACAGGTTGACGCGGCAGTCAATAAAATTCATAATACTGACAGTGGATCACAGTGGTGGTGGTACGGATTGCTCATAGGTGAAATTATTATCTTTGGACGAATAACTGCAGAATACGTTACAAATGGTTTACGAGCTCGTATAGAACGTCAGCCCACGCTACAGTTATTCACAAAAACAAAAAAAGTAGAAGAGGACGCAACTGGTATGACTAAAAACACACTGCACAGAGACGGAGGGGCTAATAACCCTCCGAGCAACATAAAGCCCTCATGGAGGTTGGGCTTAATTAATACGAGAGTTTGTTGGCTTTATATTAACTTATATATGTATATATGATGTACAGCTTGAACTTATCTTTTGCAAAAAAAAATAAAATAATAAAAATAAAAAAAATTAGATTAGACTTGTTTGTGACATAGCTCGACATTTGCACTCCTGCTTAACAATCACCTCCGTCACAGTAAACTCATTGCAAAAAAGCCAGTTGTACGTACCTGTTAAAAGTAACCGGAAAAGACACGCAATGAGGTAAGCAGCGTGATTAACCAAATATCGTAATTTAAAAAAATATATATAGGCAATAATAATAATAATGATAATATAGGAGCTTTACAAGATCAGCGAATCGTATTAGTCGTAGTCGGAATCAATAGTCAATAAAGCATAAAACCCTGCACCCACCCACCCCAGACTTGCATCCCCACCCCCACCCTACCCCCCCCCCACCAAGTCAGTCGGCTCACGCTGAATGGGAGGGCCCAGCAGATGCCTCTTCCTCGGCATCGCCGCCCCCACCAGCCCCAGGAGGACTACACGGTGGAGAGGGTTGGGCCTCCCCCAAATTGAACACAGGCAACTGTAAATCGTAAGTCGGGTTATGTCGGTAAACCTCGCGAACAACGCCGAGTGCCTCACGCAAAGGCCGAATCATTCCCTCAAAAAGAAAATTAGCGAAATTAAAGTCATCCTCCTCTGCGTGAAAGTCCGACAAAATACGCACAAGATATTCTAACCGTCGCAACAAATAATGGGCCTCTGGCATTATTTCCGCTAAAAATAATAATAAATAATAACAGAGCAAAAGGAAAACTTTTACATCATTAGCGGACATTAGCTGTTTCACCGACAGTAGAACAGAAAAAGTAGTCTAAATAGTAGTAATTGTTTTAGGAATGGACGGCGAAAAAACACAGAAATTGGCGAAAGAAGATTATGGAGCCTACAAGAGACTTGACGCTAAATGGAGGGCATCAAAGCGCAGAACCAAACACTACCGAGTAGAACGCGCAGCAATACTTCAACGCATATATGCTCAAAAAAATGCGCGGCAGTACAGGATACTTATTAAGCGAACGCCTATACAAACGCCTACAACGTCACACAAGGAACGAGGGACAGATAGTAGCAGTAGTAATAGTAGCTCCACAGACACAGACTCGGAAGACAGTAGATCGACATCCGAATCCTCAGATGAAACCCACACCAAAACGGACTTAACTGGGAGAAAGTTTGTACGAGAAAGAAATATAACCACACCTCAAGGTATAAGAGAGCCCCTTATTAAAGAAACCCCACCCATGGCGCGCACCCTTCACGACACATCAAGAAACACAAGTACCGGCCACGGAATCTTTTTAAGAAATCCTCCTAGACTACCTAAACAACTACACGATATAGTGAGACAAGACGCAAACACTTATAAAGATCTGCTACGCCAGAAAATTTTGTTGACTGCACGGTATGGGCATCAAACTGCACCTACATTGCAAGATATGCATGATTATCTACAGGGAAGAGAAAAGGTCTACCCCTTGCTATGTCGTGACATACCCTCCCAAAACTCTGTCGACCTAGCAGAAAATATGAACGACTACCTAAAAAAGCTAGTCTTATCAATCCATAATGACGCAATAAAAATGATGGGAGTATGAGCAGTATCAGTAGGAGTCAAAGTCGAGTGAACCTGTGTAGCACTGTACATTGTACATATATTTTATTTAGAATGTCACTGACGCTGGCAACCAGTCGGTTTCTTATCAACCGAAGGTACTCTGCAATTGCGCCATTGTTTACTATGTTCGGTAGACGAGACGAGACGAAATATGCAGACATTGCAGAGTTTGTGGAGTTCATGGACGAAATGGAGGTTAACGAGTACGGAGATGCTATTTACGGATACTGTCCACACTTTCTGGACGAAACCCACCCAATTTCTATTCTCAATACGCTCATTTGTGTCACCCCGGAGGCCCTGAAAGGTTTCGCTGCTGCCAAAACCCCACAGGAATGGATTACGATTTTCAACTCCATGACGCCCGTGTTTCGCCTGGATGAAAACGCAAATGGCCTCTACGAACTAACAGGCGGTCCCATGGAAACGGAGCTGTACGCTGAACATCCGCGAAATCTGGTGTTCACAGTGCTGTTCTGGGCTAGCTGGGAAGGGTATACAGAGCAGCAACGCATCAGCCAGCTAGCCCATACAGTGGCTGTCACATCAGGTATCGCGGAGTTTGGCGAGCAAACGCCCTCTTGCCTCAAACTACTGTGGGATGTGCTCGAGAAAGAAGCAGGGGTCATCAAACGCCAGAAGCTCTTTTTGGAACAAAACGCCGAAATAGTTTCTGATTGACTGTCAGGGCCATCGTGCATGAACTATCTCGCCCTCTATTTATTTTGGACTTTATATAACATTATATTTATTGACTATATACACTGTTGACAATATACATTGTACCCCCCCCACTTTTGTTTATGTTTATCTTAATCACTGTGTTCATTTATATCTCATGTTAGGTTTGTAGTTAACTATACGCATTATGTATTTGTGCAAACTGTATAACAATAACGCGCTGGAAAAAATAAAGTAATCACTGAATTAGAAAAAATGCCTCAAAATAACTGACACGCACAGCAGCGGTCTGAACCAACGCAAAGAACTGCAAATCTTGAAAAAGTAGTACTCACTCTCACACGAAAAATGTTAATCGATACCGTAGGGTTAACTGGTGCTGACAGAACTGAGCTCAGGACCTATTCTACTGCAAAGAAACAGTAATGTAGTGCTATCGACATATAAACACCTACGCTAAGCACAAACGACTCAGCAGCACACTCAAATGCTAGCAGCTGAAACACCCAAACAAAACTGGTAAAGGGCTAGTAAGATTTGCAAATCCATACCTAAGACTTTGCAAAACCGTAAGGAAACCTTTTACACAAAATTATATATCGCAAAATCAAGCCTGCCCGCAGCTCACATAAATGAAAGCCTATTTAACTTCCACACCCTTGCGAATCATAGACCCCACGCGGGCAAGCAAACCAACAAACAACCCAGCAGACTCGAAATCACAGCAAAAACAAATACGGCAAATGGCTTGTTTCGGCTTAAAGTTCAACATGTTGTTAAAATAGAAACTAATTCATAGTTAAAACAAAAGAATTTTTCGCAACCGAAAACACCATATTTTAAAATCTCGCAATATGGTGTGTGGGTCCTATTCTAGGGTTTGGCGCTATCGCGCCAACCCTGATCAAGACAAATTTACAAAGAATAGTTTAATTTGTACGAGAAGTAATAGATCTATAATTGCAATAAAATGTATTTTATTAAAATCGCAATAAATAAATAAATTTAATGCCCATCCCAAGACAGACATCCACGTTCATTGAGCCACACTTGAGTTTATGCTGACGTATAATTCAAGACAAAAATGTCGGTGCACTAAAAAAAAGTAAAAATGCCCAAAAACAAATTCCTCCCTAAACTTTCATTCACAATGAGCCACTGCTATCACGCAATAAAACCAATTAGACCTATTCAACTTGACTTAAACTACAATCACTGATACGCAAGTAAATCTTTAGTTCAATTGACTCAAACCACAATCATCCCTTGTAGACATACAACTATGTGTTTGCTGCTGAGATAGAATCGTGGGATGAGTGGTTCCAGAGTGTGCAGAAAAGCCATCCCCCTGGCGATATCCATGGCGAACTTCAACGCCTGAGCTTGGTCCACCACGATGCCTAAAACAAAACATTCAGTGTTTTTTTTTCGTCAAAAATTTTGCGTCGTCTGACGCACATGCCCAAATTTTTTTGCGTCATTTTGAAAAAAGTGCACAGAGCGGTTATAATGCTATCTATGCACGAGTTTTAGGTGAAAATCACTTTATTATGGTAATGGCCGTCCGTCCTCAATTACGATTTTGGGATTTCAAAAAAATTTTCTGAAAAAATTTTCAATTCTACATTTAAAAATTTTCGGGGGGAATGGTTTTTTGATTTTTTGCAATGGGCTAAAATGCACTATTTTCAATATTAACCTAAAAATGTGAATTTATTGAAAATGGAAGACCATGTTGCCAGAAGTTGCAGGGTCTGGGGGCGGTAGCCCCCAGGAAAAAAATTGGGAATTTTTTTTATTTTTAGGCCAAATTTGGTCAATTGGAGACGTATGGAAAAGTTTTTTCGACCAGGCAATAAAAGCGAGGACCCTTGTGCAAAAATTCACTGCTTGAAAAAGTACAAAACGGGAACTTTAGTAGTTGTAGGCGACTGGGGGCGGCAGCCCCCAGAAGCCAAGTATCTGGTGTTTTTGACTTAACTCAGTTCCCGTGGAGACGGCATCTTTACGCCAAATTAGGTTGGCAGGAACTGAGCTAATAACACTGTAAACACGCAGCTAATTTCAGCAGATATATGTAACAGAATTCTCCTATTCCACATTTTGATACTAGCGCGGCAATCATCTAAATATCTATCGGCATTACTTGATGCTTTTAAGACACTTGCCGGGTGCGGCATGGTTCGACACTTGATGTAATTTGTTCTAATCATAATCTTAATCATAACTAATCATAATAGGTTGTAATCATAATCATAATCATATTGAACCAGTTGTAGCTGTATATACAGATCAAGCTTTAAACGTTAGACACATTAGAAAATTTTACAAATTTAATGGTTTCGACGCAATTTTGGAAAATTTTTCAAGATTTTCACGACGAAAATGCAATTTTTGGCACTTTTTGGCCAAATCAGCTACGACATCCTTCAGCCTCAGCCGAAAAAAAGTGCGTCACGGGACGCACATGGCCAAAAAAAGTGCGAAATTTCGGAAAAAAGTGCGGCGTTTCGCACTTTTTGACGCAAAAAAAACACTGATTATAGACGACATAATATTGGCCGCAGTGTTTAGACATTTATCTGTGGAATCAGAGCTAGAACTTAAAACATAAGCTGTGAAGTACATAGGAGCAGTCTTAGCTCAGTCTTGCTGAACGCAGTCTAAAAGCAAACTAGCGAGCATAATACGTAATACGTGTAGAATTTTTGTTACGATATTCTACTTTACTGAAATATAACGTCTTACACTGGTTTAAGCGTTAGACTGATTTTATACATCCACCCAAGGCGTTAAAACATAGCATGAACTAAAATTGCAGGCAACAGACAGAGAATCCTTCCATTCAAATGTAACTAGCCCATTTAACACTGTCAGCAAATAGGCTTTCGTCTGTCAACACCAACCAAATCGCGCTTCCTCTCAGATCATTGCATATAATCACATATAATCACCTGACTGTTCGTGCAGCACGTTGTAGAGTGAGCCAAAGGGCATGTATTGGCTGATGACCACCAGATTGGGCGGGGAGTTGCTGCAGCCCAGCACGGGACACACGTTCGGGTGCGAGAAGATCCTGCAATGAATATTAGGCCCGGTTCATAGTTGTCCGTAAGGGTGGCCATTATTGTCCGTAAAAATGTATATTATTGCACGCAACCACAATTTTTGTATCACTGATGCACATATTCAGCAGTCAGCTAAGACTGATTTTGTGTTGCAGAAAAACTAACAGACCCAAAAAATAGGGTATAAAATCATGACTGAAACTTAAAAACAGCTTATTAGTTAATGCAACAAGTACTAGTCCGGACTGAAATACTGCTAAATCAAACTATATCACTGTTAAGAAAATATGCTCCACAGTCAATGCAAAAGAGATACCTCAATCGTGGATATTCTTCTTGAAAATCCCTTGAGATTCGGCCAGTGCATTCACGCAGCTTCAGCACACGAGCTACAATTTCATTTCCCTGCCACTGTCCCTTCCACAACTGAAAATACAGCAATCACGGATACTAACTTATTTAATTAGACTGTACGAAGAAAAAATTTTTTAGTAGCATATTGAGTAATTAAAGGTATTCTATTTTTTCTTTTTATACACCAGCTATAATAGTTAAACTTTCTCAACAACAGTAAATTCACAAATTTACAATCGAAAAACATTAAACTCAACAAATAAACGTCTAAGTAAATCTAAAGTAAACTATGCACAGTGTCAGATTCAGCACTTCTCGGCAAACAGCATTAAAACCACACAGTAGAACCCATATTCTACTAAATATACACGCATATTATCAGATCATGTAAAAGCAGTCACAGTGACATATTATTTTAATGCTAAAACTTGTCTTTTGGCCAAAAAATTTCTTTCCAAAAAATGTCCAAAAAAAGTTGCGAAGCTCAAAAAATTTTTATGTTTGCAAATAAAAAAAAACAAAATATGTTTGCTCACCTCTCCAGTATGACTAGCAGCGATTTTTGTCTGCAAACTGAGCTGTTTCACGTCGATCCCGGTGTAGCGCGACAGGGTGGCGTCTCGGCTTCGTGTTTTGGTGCCACGCCAGGACTGGTCTTTGAACGGGATTCGCTTGCTCAGATCCTGCCCGGACTCGGCCGCCAACTCTGCAACAATCACAATATATAGGCGCCAATAGACAATCATTTTTTTTAAAAATCTTAAAAAGTAAAAGCTGTGGGTGTGATTCACAAAGCTTGGTTAACTTACACTTGGCCGACTTGACCAAACTTTCGGATGAAATAAAGAAGTAAAGTAAAGATAAATAAATACACATAGAATGTTTCATTACGATGTTGTATTTCATTCGAAAAGAACGTTCTAGACCGAGTCTAACATTAAACATATTTTGTGAACCCCAGCATATTATGTTGTGTTCCATTTCTGATGGTAAGAAGACGCACAAACCTCCCACCCCAGACGTACCGCCACTCGGATATGACTGACAGGGTAAAGTCAGGGTCAGCCAATAGGTTGTTTTGACATTAAGTTGCTTAATGAGTAATTATAAAATTCTTAGATTCTAAACTGAAAAAATCAATAAACCTTTGCCATTGTCAAAACCGAAAAAATACCTTGCAATCGTTTCATTGTGGCCGGTCGTGCTTTGTTCAGTGCAACATCGCCGAATCGATTCGCAATCGTTACCAAGGAGCCAGCTTGAATCAAATCCTGAAAAGAAAACTTTCATGCTAAAGCACGGCTCATATTCAATAATATTGTACAAAGTATGAAGTATATATGTTTTCAAGCAAAATAAAATGCTAATGCGAATTAATAAGTGCGCAATAATAAGCGACTGCTCATTAAACTGGTGTGACAACAATCAAACATGTAACGGGGTAAAAATTTGGGGGGGCCTCTCCGGCCAAATTTTGGGGACCCTCCCCCCACCCAGATCGACCAAAAATACTCAAAATTTTTCTAAAAATTTCGCCAAAAAGTGCCATTTTTTTAAATTTTGCCCAAATTTTGGGGACCCTCCCCCCGGGTCCTCGATTTGGAGGGGTCCCCCCCATCCCCCCTCATACATATGACAATAATTCTCCGATTAGGAAACGGAAAAATAAACAGGATAATAAGTCCACGCCGAAAACGTGATCGCAGGTAATCATAAAAAGATGAAATATTATGCTATTTTCATTAAGATGTTCTTATTTCAGTCGCAAAGAGCGTTTAACCGAGTTTAACGTTTGGCACCTTCTGTGAAGTGAACCTATTTTTTGTTAATCCCTTTAACGCAAATACATCGACCCTACGGAGAGCCGGTGATATTGCTACAATGCAAGCCGTGCCTGCATGATGTGACTTGAGTAGAAAGATCGGAAATAAGTCACAATCCTCTACCTCAGCAATATCAACGTAGTCCCAAAAACAAGCGTAGTGCAGCGGCGTGTTTCCGTGTTCGTTGATTGCGTTCACGTCAGCCTTGCGGGCAAGCAACTAGAAATAGAAAAATAGAAAATGGCAAACTTTTACTACTAGATGTTCAAAACTTTATAATTTCAAAAAGTTTTCAGGTTCTACTTTTCCAGATATTTCTATCTGGTACCTATATATTTACCTCCAAAAATACAGTAAAACTGCCGTTCCGTTACTGTTGAGATACTGTTGGTTCTGACTCCGGCTTTATGAAGTAGAATCTGGGACCACATAAACTCATACTCAACTTATGAGAATATTTCCTAGTGTCAGCCAACCAAACCACTAGCAGAAAACACTGCAAGCTCCAGGGTGCAGCTGGGTTAACTTTGGAGTTCTGCTGGAACAAAGTTTCGATACGCCTTAAGGTCACACTTTTGAGCACATTAGCCAGAACAAAATTTGCTAGGCCAGCTGAACTACGTTTATTATCCTGTAAAAACCCAAGTTTCCGATCAGTTTACTTTTACCTGATCTACTTTATCATCAGGGGTATTTAGAATGACTAGCTTACTCTTTCCGCCTAGTGCCGATTGTGAACGACAAGTGACGAAGGCCAAAAATAAGTCTTTGTTTTAGAGCTGTCTGAAACTGCTCGGACTATCTATATATAATTACTGTTTTCTTGAAAAGTTCACGTTTTACTTCCTGGTTTCAAGTCATCAAATGTTTATAAAAAGGGGACTTTCTGCATTACATTTATATACTTTCGCTTCCGTGAAAACTGATTTCATTGTAGTGTTATGTAGACAAGACATAGTGTTTGTATACGTGAATATATACCATATTGTTGGTATACGTATTATTTACATAATACTACATAATTATGTATTCCACTGGCGACTAAGACGCAGAAAAATTCAGCTAACAAAAAACAGTACCGCGTACATTACACAAACGGCAGAAAGATTAAACAAAAGTAGCAAAACATCAACCGTTTGCAACCGCAAACATATATACGTAAAACATAAACACAACACAACATAAAAATACACAAATTAATCCCAGCCCTCTGACCTTTTGCACAATCTCCCTGTGTCCGTGGGCAGCGGCCAGGTGCAGTGCGGTGTCATCGCCCATGTTTGTGGCATTAATCCGGGCCCCCCTGTCTAGCAGCAGTTGTGCGATCACGCCATGGCCCTCCTTGCAGGCCCAGTGCAGCAGGGAGAAACCGTGGTCATCGCTGAAACAATTAGCAAGCTCGCCTGTTGAGTGGGAAATTTTGTGACGCTAGAGTGTCAATATTCTGCAGGTAACCTTCAACGCGGCTTTATCTAAGCGTATGGTTCAATGGTAGCTATCATAATATCATCGTCGTTACGTACCAGCTGGAAAATGGGGGCAGCGTTAGTCCGAAGTGCATAATATATAACCATAAAAGGACGTATGTATATGATAGGCGTAACTTCAGCCGACACATTTATAATTGAATCCGTAAAAAATATGTAAATATACTGAATTCTCCATTTATCTACTATATAAGAATTCTCCATTTATCCTAACCAATCATTAGCATAGATGCACATAGGGGGGGCCGGGGGGGGGTTATCCACCCCCCCCCCTGAGGAGGGTCGGCACCCCCCCTCAAACATCCGGCACCCCCCCTCAACCCCCCACCCCCCCCTCTGATGGCCGAGAAAGTGCCCTAAAAATTAAAAATGCGCAAAAAGTTGAAAAATCGCAAAAAATTTTCGCCTGCGGCGAAAAAAGTACCCCAAAAATGTGTTGAAAATAGAAAAATTCGGAAAAATTTTCGGCTGTCGCCGAAAAATGGCCAAAACTAGGGACCACCCCCCCTGCCGCCAGGGGTCGGGCACCCCGCCTCGCCGACTCACCCCGTGCATCTCTGATCATTAGACGTATACACACGTATGTATGTACGTATACGTATCATAATTCATAACTATTATGTGGCCACGGTGCTCGATCAGAAGTGTAAGACTTCCTTTCAGTGGCGGATTTTATAGGACAATAAAGCAGAAAAATTCACTTTCATTCACTATTGCAAGCTAATTTACTTGATAAAGTTCCAAGTTTATAGAAAGAAACTATGCTGCGCTTTTTTGTGCTTTTACGTTTATATATGTATTTAAATGCAAACGCATTTGATACGGGTATGCTCTAAACATATATACGTGCATAGAGGCAAATATATGTATTTATATGTGCGCTACCGAGTCTTAGCTAGCTAGTAACTCTTCCCGCTTTTAGCACCGTCAAAGTTGCAGCAGAATGCAGCACGTATATTCAAGCTATATGGAGCATTGTTGAAACTTTGAATCCAGAACTTTAATTTTAAACTGTCACACAAAATTTAGTACGATACCAGAAAATAGAAGTGGCCGCAGATAATAATTAATAATTAGTGTAGATAAGTTGCAGTAGTATCAATGCTAATTACAATCGACTTAACATATTATACAATTAAGTTTGTTGTTGAAATCACAAAAAATGCGACTATTTAATA